>PVLD010001474.1:0-200550 GCA_004027595.1 Dinomys branickii
TGAAGTAACAATAGCTAGTCACCTTGTTCTGGACACTGTTCTGATACTATTCAGTATCACAATTGGGAGTCACTTGAATTCTTTTATAGATGAAAACAGGAACACTATACCTGAACTAGTTTAGAGTCAGGTGTCTCTCATGGCCCACATAGTTTACTCAACTCTATGCTTGGAAATCTTGGGTTTTGTTCAGCTACTTAATTCTGCAAGCTCATGTCTTTTGACAAATCTGGTAAGTGCTCAGCTATTAAATACACTTTCACATATTCTTCCAGTCCCACCCTCTTTCTCCTCTCATTCCAGGAGTTCAGTGACAAACATTGGATCTTTTTGTTAAGAGTCTACTGGTCCCTAAGATTTTACTCTTAGGCTTTTTTCTAGTCTGTTTTTTCTGTGTTGTTTGGATTGGTAATTTCTATTGAGTATCTTCCAGTTTACAGAGTCTTTTCTCTCTGCCTTCCATTCTGTTCTTCTCCCCCTCCACTTTTTCCTACTTAATGTATTTTTCCGTTCTGAAATTTCCATTTGGTCCTTTTCCATTTGTCATTCATTCCTTTGCTGTGGCTTTTGTTTGTTTGCTTTCTTCTGTCCTGCAGGTGCGTTTTGTAATTGCGTCTTTTATTTTGTAATTAGCAACAGTATCCTTATGGTAGTTGCTTCAACACATTTGATAAATAATTCTAACATTCCTGCCACCTCAACCTTCACATATAGTACTTATTCTTTTACTGTTCAGTCTCAGGTATTCCCAGGACTTTGTTGGAAGAGTGCTTCTTATTTAGTGTGTCCATAGTGTGCCCTTTGAGACTGTGGATTAGCTCGTGTCTTCACATACTGCTCCGGCAATGAGGAGGAGCCGCCGATCACTGCCATGTTGAGAATGACCAGGTTCACTACCCGGCCTCGTTCCCACCTGAGCAGAGGCTCTCCATCACCCCAGGGAAGTGGCATTCTGACTTCCCGCCACACTTGCCCCAGTCTCTCCCTGGCTAAAGGGCTAGGGATGTCTTGTTAGTGCTCCCCTTATGGGAGCACTACAGAAGCGGGTTACAGCCTCCTAACCAGTAGGTGGAAGTCTCTGCTTGCCTCCACTGACTCCATGGCAGGGAGCTGTGCGATGGACTCCTTCCTGCTGAAGAAGTCTGGGCCCCCATGTGCTCTCAGCTAAAATCATGCTGGAGAGGGGGGATCTTGTCAGTGCCTTGCTGGATAAAATCCAGCTTCCTATTTATTGTATTGCTGTTGGGCAGTGGAAGGAAAATAAATACAATTCTACCACTGCTGATATCTTTGTTACATTTCCCCTCATTCAATTTCAGTACCTAAATGAGAGACAGATGGAATTTTACTATTTATATTATGGGTAACTTTGTACCATTTTTCTTTTAACATTATATGACGGGCATTTTCTCAGCAATTGCCACTTCGTTAATTATCTTCTAAGGTAAACCTCTCGAAAACATACGTATAAGCAAGGACTTTCTGAGCAGAGCCCCAATTACACAATAAAGTACATCAAGAATTAATAGGTGGTAATATATCCACTTAGAAAGCTTCAGCACAGCAAAGAAGAAAACCAAGAGAGTAGAGAGACAAACTACAGCATGGGAAAAACTTTCTTGCCATTTATGCCTCAGAGAGATAACTTATCTAGAGTACATAAAGAGCCCAAAATAAAATGCTTAATCAAAAAATGGGCAACTGAAGTAGAGACTTTTAAGAAGAGGAAGTACAAATGGCCATAAACAAATGAAAAAAAAAATGTTCAAAATCTCTGGCCGTTAGAGAAATGCAAGGTAAAACAACACTGAGATTCTCTCTTACTGCAGAAAGAATGGCCCTGATCCAAAAAGCAAATAACAAATGCTGGCAACGTTGCAGGTAAAAGGGAACCCTTGTACATTTTTGGTAGGAATGTCAACTAGTACAAACACTATTTAAATCAATATGGAGATATCTCAACACACTACAAATAGAAATACTCTTTGACCCAGAGATTCCCTTTTTAGGTATCTTACCAAAAGAATTTAAGACATTATAGCGATAAATGCTTACCTATTTTTATAGCAGGACAACTCATAATAGTGAAGTATTGGAAGCAGTCTATATGCCCATCCATAGATGAACAGGTAAAGAAAGTGTGGTGTTTACACACAATGGCTTACTGCTCTGCCCTAAAGAATAAACTTGAGCCATTTGTCAGAAAATGGATGCACCCCGAGACCATCATGTTAAGTTCAGTGAATCAGACACAAAGGTTTAAAAATCACAGCATTTCTCTTACGTGAGAAACCCAAAGTATAAAGAAGCAGAGTAGAAGCCTGCCCAGACTGACCTCGTGAGCCATTCTAGAGCATAACCTGCAGCATCAGGTTCTCTTCTCCAGAGACAAGCCGGTTGACTGCCTGGACCTCTCAGTCCCTTGCTAGAGCTCCCTCTTCATGAGAGGGCTGCAGTAGTTTTCAGAACCTCTCAGGCATCTGTGAAGGAGGCATCTCCTGTCTCTCCAGGCTTGCCTCTGGAGAAGGGCATAGTGTAAGTTGGGAGTCTCCACAGAATGTGGAGGGTGGATGCATCTACTACAATTTATACCCTTAGTCAATAAAAAATTGATGCTACTAACTGTATGAAGAATTCTGTGACCAATACTCAGCATTACCCACTGCATGAGGACAAAATGGAAACAATCAGGTAATAGTTGTGTCCTCTCAACTCACAGACTTTGCAGGCTTTTGAAGAAGACAGACTTTAACCCTAGTGACCACACCCCCCACCCTCACACACACACATACACACACATGCACAAATAGAGTGTAAGTATTAACAGAGGCATTATTAAAGCATATTCTAGTATAAAGTTAACATGTCTATATGACAATTGATTGTAAATAAAGTTGACATACCTAGGGAATGAGGGATGAGCTTCCCTGAGGAAGTTACATTTGAACCAAGAACTGATGAATAATGTAGTTTAGCCAAGTAACTGATCAAGCTAAGGGGCCAATGAGATGTCTAAGAGATAGCTACAGGCTCAGGGGGTTAGGATGTGCAAGGATCCTGTGCTGGGGTAGATAGCACATTCTCTTAAATAAATAAATCTAATGCTGCCTAAGTAAGAGAACAAGGGGAAAGTTTGGAAATCAATTTGATTGCCACAGAGTGCAATACAAAAAGAAATCACTCAAAGTTCATTGACTTGGATTAGAGCAATCAGCACTTACTTTGCTCATGAGCATGAGTGGGCAATTTAGCTACTTGCGCTTATTCACATGTACAGGAAGCAGCTGCCTAATGGTTAACCTTGGTTGGCTTTGGCTGGGACAAAAGGGTGACTTGCCTCTGTTCCACATGTCTTGTATTTCAGCAATCTAACCAAACTGTGTTCTCACCACACAGATGAGCAAGAACAAAACAGACAAGTACTTTGTAGACAACTCTTAGTACCGCAACTAACATCCTATTGGCCAGTGCTGCTCAAATGACAAAATACAGACTCAGATACCCCTAATATGCTCTACTTCTTTAGGGGAGTTACTGCAAAACCTATGCCAAGAGGCATATGTACAGGAAAGAATGAATTGGGCATTAATGCCATCAATCATAATAAAGAGACAGGCAAGGGGTCAGACCACTGTGCACCATTCTCATGCAGTTCGGACCAGTTTTCCAAAGGCCCATAAAGTGTCCTATATCAGGCTCAGAGGTAGAGATCTGCCTCCTCTGTATTCCGAGTTCTGCTATAGAAATCAATCCAACTTCCTTCTTCGACTTCTGGCTGTAGTTGTATAGCATACTCTGCCTTGTAAGACATCAGTAAGTGCTGTTTCATGATCCGCGGTCTCTGATTCCCTTCCCATGTCACTAAACTCTGTATTTAATGTAAATCTTGCATCCTCGTGAGAAATTCAAAGTGATTTACATTCCACGCACTCAGCTGTCACCAACTGAGACAGTTATGTATCACAATAGATGGCAGCGAGCTCTGTAACAGAAAAGCATAATTGCCACATATCGTTGCAGCCCCAAAGGGCGCTAAAGGATTTTTAAGTGATTTCCCTTTTCAGCATCTTACAAGAAGTGTAAGGCTGAACAATGAGACCCAAGAGCCCTGACTTTTGCTTGAGGCTCCATTAGGACCACCCTATTCTCTCTTTTATAAAGAAAAACTTCTGTGTGGTTCCTATTTGGAGATAAGAACATTCACCTGTTTCACGTGGCCTTATCCAAATGTCAGCAGGCTGAAGGGACCATGGAGTTGTTTTCCTAACAAGTGAGGGCGAGACAGGAAAATTAAAAAGGCACAGTCCCTAAGGGTCTTCCTCCAGGGGGAAGAAGAACCAGGAACACCATGTTTCATCAGTGAATGAACCACTCACTGTCAGACAAGAACTAACTAACGAGGACTTATGGATCCCATTGTCTTATATGTCTAAATATTTCACAAGAAAAACATCACCACATTGATCTGAATCCAAGCCAGGCATTCTGATGGAACACAAGAAAGTCGTTTGCATTATACAGCAAGAAGCAAAGGACTTAAATGACAGTATAGCCAGTCTCTGAGAGCAAGTCATTCACCCAAATCTGGATAAGTGCACCACTGGCATATTTTTATGTTAAAGGAAGGTTGATTTGGGGGATACTTCTGCTAAGAAAATGCTATTTCCATTAAAATGCTATTGGCTCTAAAACACAGAACATTTTTTTCCCCAGCACTTGGAATTGAACCTAGGGTCTTCATGTTGAGCTATATTCCATCCCCAGACAGGGTCTTGCCAAATTTCCCAGGCCAGGCTCAGAGTTTCCATCCTCCTGCCTCAGCTTCCCAGCATTGGACACTCTTAAAAGAGCTGGTTAGACATAAGGAATGTATTATCTCACATAAGAGCAATCAGAAATTAGTGCAGTTCTCAGGTTGATTCTTCAATGTCCTTATGAATTTCCCTAATTCTCAGCCTAGAGAAATAAAATTCTAGACTCTTGCTGTTCCACAAGAAGCAAAAAGTGATCTTGTGAACAGCCCATGGAGGAAGACATCCAACAACAACTTAACAACCCTTCAGGAGCCACAGGCAGGTCAGGCCCAAGGCTAGCAAGAATTCTGGGATGCGAGTCAGGCAGCTACAAGGATATGGCTTCTGTACCAACCTCACAGAGGTCTGGAGTGCATCATTCCCTGGACAAGCCTCCAGGTGCGCACACTGCAAGGGCCACCCTGAACCAGAGAGGATGCTCCTGTGCCCTAACTCCTGGCCCACACTAATGTGGGGGTAAAGTGTGTATCTTTTTTGAGCAACAAAAATTGTGACAATGTGATATACATGGGTAAAAAAACACAGATGGCATATTATATTCTTCAGCAACTCTTCAATCTTTCACATGTGATTTAACTATAAATATTTTAAACAATAGACTTTGTGGAGATGGGAAGGAAAGATGAACCTGGGGGAAGCCAGAGGGAGGAAAGGGAAGTAAAGAGGACCAAGAGACAATACGTGTGTGTCCCAGTTCCTCCGGATGAGTGTGTTTGTTACATCACAATCATATCCTACCAGGAAGGGAAGAAGGAAGATAAGTAAGCAACTCTGACATTTTAAATTGTTTCTCTCCTCCTTTTATCATCATTTAACCAAATTGCTCTTTCCCCATCTTGCTTTTGTCAAAACACCAAAATATGATGGCGCTTAATGTACACCCAAAATAGTTAATACTTAATTAAATTTGCTGACACATTTCATCAGTTTCCCCCCAAGTCTGGATCATAATCTGTTATGTTAATGAGTTAATACATTTTGTCTTTAAATATCCTAAACATTTATTTTAAAGTGCTTGTCAGTTTCCTCTACAAAATAGACTTCTTTGGGAATGAATGTTGCCACAACCAAGCATTATTTCAATTGGTTTGGTTAGTTTTCTTTTTCTTTCCTTTCCCTCATGTCCCTTTTATAGTTGCCACTTTCAGAAGCTGGACCCTGACTCTACAATATCACTCTGAGGTTCCTGCTCCACTGGGATAACAGATGATAAATCATTCTGAGTTTCCCACAGGAATGCAAAGTGTACACTGAATACGTAGTCTAGCAATACAGTTAGCAAAATAGAAACTAAATCCTGAACACAGCCATGATATTGTGAAACATGCATGGTTGGGGTTTTGTTCGTGGTTCTTGGCTCATAACTCTGACCTGCCCCATCTGATGTCAGGTCATAAAACCTTCATTCCCAAAGAGTCCTGCCTCTTATCTTATAAGGCGGATTGCTATATAGAGAGGTCAAGGGAAATAGGAGCTCATAGCCCTGCTGGCTGGCCCCACCAAGTTTATTAGCAATCCTGCCTACCCAACCAAGTCCCTAGGAAACCCCAATGACACAGATTGGACAGCTTCCAGATTGCTGAACTTGTAGAAGCTCCTGGAGGGTGGTGCCCCCGGGCAGGTCATGGAAGCTTGAGTCCTGTGAGCCACTCAAGGAAATTCATCACCCAAGGAGGGTGTTGTTAAACCACAGTTTATTCCTGCTTGGTCAGAAGCTCTGCTAAAACAACCCAGGACTTCTATTTACTTCTAAACCTGATTCATCTCCAAGCAGACAGTGTCAGAATGAAAGTGGATTAGAGGGAGCCCAGCTACTGTCTGCTACCAAACGACTTGCTTACTGGTGCAGAGAAATCCTCACACATTTGAGAGATCATGGAAGTGATCAGCGATGTTAACAGAGGGTAGGAAAAAGTGAGTCGGAGCTGGGTTTTCCTGCATCGTCAGAAAGGCACTTACAGGTGTCTTACGATGGAAGCACATGGGACTTGACTGCAGCAGGCAGCTGATGTGAAAAGTGCCACTTTTTTGTCCAGTTTCTCTGTCTGCATGTTGGAACAGTGAAGCTGACCCCAGTTGCCTCTCTTGTAAATCCCTTCTGGTCCTTATTAACCTCTAGCAAGCTTGCTCACTAAACACTGCTTCTTTCTGAAACAATCCAACCAGCCTGCAGTCTCAGCTCCTATTATAATTTACTGCTCTCCTATGTTTGGTTCATGGTACATTTGTCTTGATGAGCTTCAGCAAACTTTACTGCTTGTCTATGTCCATGTTCACTTGTTCTTATTACTTGCTTTAAGTGAAAAGTGTATACTGGTGCGTAAATCTCAGGAGCGGCCATTTTCCCCAGAAGTCCTTTGGACGATGTATATGCACCAACTCACTGAATCCTCACTGCTGCTCTTTGCATAGCACTTCTGCTGCCAGTTTTACCTGTGCGGAAACTGAGGCTCAGTGGCACTCAGCTTTGCTAAGGTCACACCAAGTGTAAGTGGAGAGGCTACAACCTCAGCTCTGTAATTTCACAGTACAGCATCTGAATCCCCAGAGAGGGAGATATTGAAGCTGTAAGGAAGAAAGGTGTGAAAACCCCACAGAGGAGCACTGAGAGGTGATGATGTGAAACACTGGTCCCAGCCAATGGCATTGAAGATCTGTACATGGCATTGTTGCTCATCGCTACAAACAGCATTTAGTTTTCTACTGCAGAGAATGTGCGAGTAGCCCTCTATGATTCCACTTTACAAAAGCGACTCATTACAGATGATAGTATTCAGAATATCTATTCATAACAAAGTTATTGATTAGAAAACATTGAACACAAAAACCATTAAAAAGAAAAAGAAAAGCCGGCCCTTTGATAGAGGAGAATGTATATCAAAATATTAATTAATTTTTCAAATGAGAAGAATGCTGATAACGTGGAGGTGGTGGTATTGGCATTGAATTAGAAGAACATGCCTGGGGTGACTTTCTAAGGAAAGTCAGAATTAGGAAAATGGAAAGGGGAAGGAAGGATAATTAAGATGCTAGTCAATGACCCCGTAGTTCAGGGATCAGCCAGTGGTGCAGTTTCACTGAATAGCTTTGTAAAAGCATCTGTTAATCTTTTTCCAAACAGATAACAAGGTACAGTTCATCTCAGCTAACCATTTGATATTTGTTTATATTTATCAAAGGTCAATTGTTGCTGTTATGTTATTGTATTAGTTAACTAATTCACTAAAATGAATAAATGGTTTGAAGTGGTTCAAGTTAAAAAGTGGTGGACAAAAAAAATCTATGTACTTTTCAATATTCACTGTAGCTTAATGTTAAATTACTAGCATAAAGATTAAACACAAAATCAAAATCTGTATCCACTCAGGTCAAAGTTGCAGATGTGAGGAGTCAACTCAAGCTGCCAAAGCAGAAAATATGTCTAAGATATGCAATGAGGAACATCTGTAAGTTGGATTTCCAAGGACATATAGGCAGCTTAGTGCTCGATGCATTATCAAGTTTTTAGTACAATAATGCAATCAAGTATTCTACCCTTATCTCTTTCAAATTTTAATTGGTAAACAGGATCATATATTCTCAGAACAAAAAAATGGAAAATAAAGTTTCCAGGACAAAATTGGTGAATTGTACTGATGAGAACAGAGAGAAGAACCAAAGGACAGAGTGTTGCACTGTGGTCTTCATTGTAAAGTAAGCAGAGTTAGACTTTCTGGGAGGGAAAACTGAGGGAAATTCTAGTTTAATCCCCTCATCAGGTGACACCTATGGCTACTCTATAATGCAAGTGGGTTCTGCAGGAAATAGAAAGCGCTGTTGTGAGCTGGCAGGTGCTTTACTTCACAGTCGTATAGTGGGTTAGCAGGGGCATGCCTACCTGAGAGAAGTGTGATGACTTCCTGTTTTGTTTACCATTGGGCATCGATTTTACAGAGAGATACTTTGCTTGATGGTCCTTAGAAAGCTATGGAGTAAAATAGAAATTGTGAAATCAGTTCAAAGGAACACTGGCAACATGAAGCACTGTTGAATTAAAAATGTCGCCCCAATTATCAGGCCAGCAACACTTCTGAAAGTGCCTGGAGTACTTGATATGTCTGTAGATCTTGATTTAGTACTGAAGAAATGGTAAAGAACACTGAGTATTGCTGAATCATGGCGACTGAATTTAACTCCTTAAAATTACTGTGCAAAGGAACGTGTAAAAGGGTGTGTGGTGGCACCAATTGTATTCTCAGCACCAGGGAGGCTGAGGCAGGAGAATCATGAGTTCAAAGACAGCTTGTACTACATATCAAGACCACTTCTCAAACAAACAAAAATTCTCAAAATTCTGCTGTTTCACACTGCTGTTGGGGGAAAAAAAGGTTAAATGAATTTTAAAGCAGAGAGATGGGATTTAAAAACCACATTTCTTCATGACATTAATGATGCTGGTAAAGACTATATAATTTCAAATATATTGCTCAAGGGCCAGATTCTAGTAATTTTTCAGTGTCTTGAATGCATATACCCATTACTTCAAGGAAACAATGTCATTATTGTTTTATTGTTAGAAGTAGGACATCAGGATTTCTTAGGAACAAACTGTGGTATAAATACATTGTCTTTTCTTTGGTTGGTACCTCTACTCCCTGATCCAAACTATCATTGAAATTACTGGCATATAACTGAGCATGATTAAATACAGATCCACCTGCAATAGCTGAAGGAAAATTACTTTGTAGGACCAAAGGCAGCCAGAGGTGATTAGAATTCCACTCATCATAAGCCGTCAGATTCCAAAATTTGAGTGTGATATTTGAAATGATTATTATCTCCAGTAAGAGCCAGCATGGTATTCAGTGAAAAACTCCCCACAATATTGGTCTGCATTTGACCTGAATATATCTTTATAAAAATAAAGCTGAGTGAGGAACCTATCTTCCAGGTGTCCCTGACACAAGTGGTCATGTATACCTTAATTATGATGTTAGTTTATATTATGAGAGTATTACAAAACCATCTTCTCACGTTGATGTGATTTTTGTTGTTAAGTAGTACATGCTATTCTTACTGTATTTTAATGTACTATATGGCAGTGTTCGTGTCTAAAATAATCTGTTAATTAATCTCCATGTACCATGATTTGAGAAGCACTTGTTTGAGTCTCAGGGGATAAAATATATCTAAGTCTGTTCAATGCAAAGCAGACAAAAGCATTTTCCAACTTGTATAAGTCAATGAGAAATCTACAGAAACACCTATTGTGTCAAATAAACTAAAGTAACATTTTAAAGAATCCAGTTCCCAAGTGGTCATTGCTAAGGACTAAACACTTGTGTCCCCTGAGCTTCATATGGAGAAGCCTAATCGTCCTGCATGAAGTTACTTGGAGTAGCTGGGGTCTTTGGGGAATAATTGGGTCTGAAAGCAAGAGTCCTCATAAGGAGGATGAGTGCCCTTACCAGGAGCTGAAGAGACCAGAGCTCTTCTTTCCGCTCAGAGGATGCAAGATGATCATCTGGAGATCAGGAAAGCACCAAGCATGCTGCCATCTTGATCTTGAGCTTTCCAGTTTCCAGACTGTAAAAAATAATTTTTCACATAACAGAGGACTGAGTATAGGACCTTCACACTGAGCTACCTCCCTAGTGCTTTTTCTTTTTTATTCTGAGACAGCAACTGCATTTCTAAGTTTCCAGGGTGGGCTTGAACTTGCAATCCTCTGACAGATTCCCAGATATTACAAGCATGCATGGACACACCCTGCCATGTTTGTTGTTTAAATCACAGTTTATGGTCTTCTGTTACACTCTCTGAAAGTGACAATCAATCTACCACACAATTGTCAATTGTTTTTTGATGACCATCCTCAGGAAAAAAGCGCATTTTACCTCATCAACCCAATAAAATCCAACACAACCCAACCATCAGTCATCACTGACCAGGTTAAGCAGTGCAAAACCTCAGATATTCAAAATACAAGCCTATTCCTCTTGATGTTGTCTGTCGGCTGTGTTCTGGATGGTAGCTCACTTCCAGTCTGCAGGGAGGCAGCAGCTCTGCTTCAGGCAGCTTGTCCTTCAGCACTTGGGCTAACATGCACCCTTAGCCTGAGATGAGCTCGTGGCAAAGGGAAGGAGCGGAACTTGAGCTGATCTTTGTAATTGTTCTGAAACTTATTCCTCAAGCTTGGATAGATCAAATGTTTATATGCCACTGACTCTCTTGCGATTTGTGCCACTGCCCAACAGCAATACAGTGGCAAAGCACACCCCAGTGCTAGAATCTCTGCAAGTTCACTAGCAAAGGGTAGGGTGACTAATCCTCCAACAGGAAAGGTTGGTGGTGGAGGAGGAATAACCACAGGAAATAATTCTGTTGACTGCTCACATCAATATATACTGTAAGTACATATGTCATTAAACCAAAATCTACCAAGACAGTAATTACCCTTATAATAGTTGATACATTTTGATATCTATTTTATTGTGTTTTCATGCTGGCTGCAATATTTAATTGAATATTTGACCCACTGTAGGTTACTCTAGTACCAGCAACCGAAAAAGCCCTGTTCTAATAGCCGAAGCCTATGCCTGCAATTTCTAGAGTGGCACAGTGAGAAAGTGAAATCTTTGTGTCACAATAATAGAGTAGAATCTTTGATTATTTGTTGGTTTATTCATCTGAAACTGGGTCATGTTAAATTGCCCAGGCTGGCCTTTAATTTGTGAGCCTCCTACCTCAGCCTCCTGATTAGCTGGGATTACAGGCATGAGCCCGCACCTCTGTCTGTGTTATTTTCTTGAAGAAGAATGAGACACACCCATCTTTGCAACCCATCTTTTTTGATTCTGAGCTAAGGATACAAGTTGAGGACAAAACACTAGAGTCAGAAACTGGAGCGTGTGAACCGGGCTCAGCCACTGAGTAGCTGGGTGACTCATACACTCCTTGTGAGCTTCAGTTTAGCTTCCAAAACTGAAGTATGGATAATGCCAGTTACCTGCTCTACCTCAAGTGATAAATGACACTTAAACAGTTCTTGGTGCTAACATTTATTAACTCATTTCTCCCACCCATCAACCCTGTAGATAGGAGGTTCCACTAAGATCCTTAATTTATGTAAGAAGAAACTGGGGCAGAAAAGGGTTAGTGTTTATAGAGGGTGGATCTGGGCTGTGAAGATGTGGAGTCTGCCTTCACAGCCTCTGCTCTTAAGCATGATGCTATTTGAGCTCTACCAGGAAAATTGCTGTAGGTGTGTGAAACCTCCACATTTAAAACTGTACTGTATTGTCCTCGTTGTTAACTCCCTGGGAAATTAATGGCTTTTAACTTTTCCAAGTGCTCCTGGTTAAAATTTCACCCACTAGCAGTGAAGTCAGCTACTGTTGGGATGGGCACACGTCTTAGTCCCAAGTCTGAGACCCATAGCAGACGGAACTTCCTGTTTGGTTCTACTGGCCCCACTGACTTGTTGAGTGTCTCTCCAAGGCAGAGAGAGAACCAGGAAGTTAGGTGTCTAGAGTATGATGTGCATTTGCTTACTGAATAGGATCACTGTTCATGGACCCCAAATGTGAGGTTATTAGAATTCAACCCCATTCCTCTTTTAGTATATTAATATTGCTATGAATAAATGAGGTCTGTCATTTGTTCTGCAGTTTTACACTCCTGATCTCCACAATGTAATCATTTTCTAGATTGCTTTTAAAAAGTCTCATTGAGAGCGACATCCAGTCATGTCGTGATGAGGTCATTCCTCCCAGAAAAAGGCTACATTTGTGTTAAATTTCTTTCTCTTTTGTTTTCTCTAAACTACCAGTTTTGTTTGGCTCAAAACATAACATTGAAGGAAGTACCTTATAATAAGAGAACAAATAATTATGTGAATACAAGGAGATTCCCTATATCCTGCAGAACTATTTTAGGGAGGAAAACAGCCTTGTATCCAGATAAAACTTACAATTTGTAGACTTCATCATATAACTAAAGGTCCCTTTTCTCAAAATAAATGTCCATTTTGGGCCAATACAAGCCTAAATGTGCCAATGTCTGTTTAACCACTTAATGGAACAATATTTTGCAATAATGTGTAAAACCTGCTCTTTCAAAGAAATAGGTTACAGTACTTTCATTTACCAAGGTCATCAGAATGTCTGTGTCGTCAGTCAGCATTGATACTGTATCTAGAGGAAATATGACCTAGCCAAAGCTGAGCACGCCGGCTATGCTTAGTACCTGTTCCAAGTCAGCCATGAGATGCAATTCGCATACATTAAAAGCCTTTGGTTTTAAATTTACCAATGATGAGTTTTTGCAAGTGTATCCAACAAAATAACCACCACGGCTACATTACCTTACAGTTTCCCTTTGGGCCCCTGTGTGGTCTGTCACTCTCCCAACACCTTGTCTCAAGTGAAGAATGACATACTTACATATTGTCCCTGTCGTATTCCTTGTCTGAAATTTCACATAAGTGAAAATAATAGATACTCTTAAAAGTTCAACCGCTTTATTAAGCTATAATGTCCATGACATATGATTCCACGCACTTACAGTATAAAATTGAATGGTTATTTCTATTTTCAGAGCTATGTACATTAACCACCAATTGTAGAACATTTTAATTACCTCAGAAATAAGTTTCATACCATTTAGATTTCAGTCCTCTACTTTCCCCTCTACACATTCAACCATTAATCTTTCTTTCCACATAGATTTCTCTATTCTGGACAATTCATATGAACAGAACCTATGGTCTTTGTTAGTAGCTTCTCTCACTTGGCATAATGTTTCCAAGATTTGTCCATGTTGGAGGATGTGTTAGTACTTGATTCTTCCTTATGGCTGAATAACATGCATTGGTTAACATATAAAACCAAACTACCTTTAGTTATATGCTCATCAGTTGATGGAAGATACAGTTATGTCCATCTTTTGGTTAGTATCACTATATTACCATGAACATGCATGTATAAATTTTTTATAGACATATATTTTTATTTTTCCTGGGTGAAGTGTAATTTCTGAGTCATATGATAAGTTTCTGCTTAATTTAAGAAACTTCCAGAATGTTTTGCAAAATATCTGCACCATTTTACATTCCTACCTACAGAATATGAGGCGTCCAGTTTCTCCACATTCGTGCCAACACTTATTGTTATGTGACTTTTGATTGAAGTCATTTGAATGAGTGTGAAGTAATATCCCATTGTGGTTTTCATTTGAATTTCCTTGATGAATAATGCAACACAGCAATTTTATATGCTTTCACATCTTTCTTACACAAATGATTATTCAGATCATTTGTTCACTATAAGCTAGATTATTTGTCTTTTATTATCGAGTGGTAAGATATCTATATGTGTACTAGGTAAAATTCCCTTTAATTAGACAAGATACTAGTTCCTAGGTACAAATCAAATATAGCTTTTGCAAATTTTTTCTTCCACTTTGTGAATTATTTTTTCACTTTTTTGATAGTGCTTTTTGAAGCACATCTTTCATTTTGATGAAGTCAAATTTATCTATTGTTATTTTGTTGCTCAGCTTTCAGTATGATTTAAAAATTTCTTTGCTACCTCCAAGGTGGTAGATATGTATACCTATGTTTTCAGCACAGTTCAAAGTTTCAGCTTTTACATTTAGACTTTAGCTCATTACTGGCTGTTCTTCTGTTGTAATTTTTGTGTAAGGATGGTTTGAGGAAAGTGTACAGTTTCATTCTTTGATATGAATTTACACAATAGCCTTGGCATTCATTGTTTGCTATAAAACTATTCTTTCCACATTGAGTGGTCTTGATGCCCTTTTATAAATCACTTGATCAGACATGTAAGGTTCATTTCTTGATTTCCAATTATGTTCCACTGACGTATTTTAGTTGTTGTGTCAGTACCACACTATCTTCCCGAGTGTTGCTTCATAGTAAGTACTGCAATCAGAAAGTGTGAGTTTTCTAACTTTGTTCTTCTTTATAAAGATTAGTGTTGTTATTTGTTCATATCCAATTCCATCTGAATTTAGAATCAGGTTATGAAATTTTACAAAGAATTTAGATGAGATTCTGACTGGGAGTGAGTTCAATGTGTTGATCAGTTTGGAAACTGTCACTGACCTCACAATGCTGTGTCTGGCCAGCCATAAATAGCAGATATGTTCCAATTATTGTGACGCTATTTAATTTCTTTCAACCATTTTTGTAGTTTTCAGTATATAAGTTTTCCACTGCTTTTGTTATATTTATTCCCAACTATTTTATTCTTTTTTGACATTATCAACAGAATTGTTATCTTAATTTCAAATTTAGGTAATTTATTAAAATTGAATAAAAATACCACTGACTTTTACATAATGATCTTGCGTGCTATAACTTTGTTAAACTCATATATCAGTTCTTACAGTTTTTTAGTAAATTCTTTGGTATTTTCTACAAATGAGGTCATGTCATTTGTAAATAGACATAGTCTCATACACTCTTTTCCATTTTAGATGCCTTTTCTTTTTCTCACCCAGTTGCCTTTTGTAGTCCCTCTGGTACGCTGTTGAATAGGAGGAGCAAGAATGAATATCTTTGTTGCATTCTTGCTCTGAGAAGGAAGCATTTGTTCTTTTACCATTAGGCACAAGTTTGCTGTGAGTTTTTTTATTATGTTCTTTTCCAAGTTGCGGAACTTCCCTTCTATTTCTACTTTATTGCCTTTTTTATCTTGTCAAATTATCTTTTTGCACTTATGGGAGTAAACAAGTAATTTATAAAAAGTCTATTGATCTGATATATTACTATAGTTGATTATTAGGTATTAAGCTGACCTTGCGTTCTTGGCATAAATTCTATTTAGTTGTGGTATATATTTCATTTTGTATGTTACTGAATTGAGTTTACTAGTATGTTGTTAAATATGATTGCATCCATATTCAGCGGAAATATTAGTCTCCAATTTTCCTGTGATATCTTTGGCTGGGTTTTGGTGTCTGGATAGTACTGGTCTTATAAAACGATTTAAGATGTATCCCTCCCGTTCAATTTTTGGGAAGAGTTTGTGAAGAGCTTCTTTTTTATCTTAGTCAATCTAACTAAAAGTTTGTCATTTGTTTCCTCACAAAAAGCTAACTTTTCATCAATTGGTTTTATCTCTTGGTTCTAGCCCTTCACCTTAACTACTTTAGTAGCATCCTATCAGTTTTGGCAGGTTGTATGTCCACTTTAATTCAACTTAAAAGTGTTTTATGTCTCCCCTTGGTTGCTTAGGAGTGTGTATTTAATTTCCACTCATTTGGGGATCTTTACTTTTAGTTCCTAATTTTATCTCATTGCAGCTGGAGCAGATGCTTTGTATTGTTTCTACCCTTTCGGTACACTGAGGCTCACTGCATGGCATAGCATACAACCATGCTGGATGTAAATACATTGTTCCTGGCTTTCTTCCTTTATTATAATGCTTTAATTTTTTTTCTTTTTAACAGAGCTAAGGGTCTAACCTATGGTCTTGTACATGCTCTATACATGTTGTACAGCATAATTCTTTGAGATTCATCCATGGTATCACAAACATCAGTAGTTCCTTTTATTTCTAGATACTGCTCCATTGCACGGATATGCCATTATTTCTGTATCCATTATCTAGTTGTTGAATATTTGGTTTGCACCCAGTTTTTTGCAAATATAAATGTATTTGACATGAGCATTCTCGTGTTCCACTTTATATGAAAATAATTTTTTGTTTTTCTCAGCAACAACATACCTAAGGTAAGATCCCAGAATAAGTACATATTTAACTATAGGAAATACAGCAAGACAGTTTTTCCGAGGAGTCCATACCTCTCCACTAGAAAAAATGAGATTCTATTTGCTTCACATCCTTATCAGCACTTAGTATTGTTAATCATTTTAATTTAAGCCTTCTAGGATGTAACAGAGTCTAGTCATGGATTCACCTTACATTTCACAAAGGATTAATGATATTAATTATTGTTTCATGTACTAATTTGCGGTAGGATAGATTCTCTGGTTATTTTTTTCAATTATTTTCTTCATTTTAAAAAAATGAACTGAATTTCTCAATATTATTAATGTGTTATATGAGTTTTTCTGCACCCTAGATAAAAGTAATTTCTATTAAATATATTTCTTGCTAATATTTTTCCCAGTCTGTTGCATTCCTTTCGTTTTCATGACACTGTGCTTTACTATTTTAAGTTTTATGATGCCCAGTTCATCTACATTTGTTTCATGCTGTTTCTTGTATTTTAAATGTTTGCCTAATCCAAAGTTATAAAGACTTTTTCATGTTTTTTTGCGGACCACACTGTGTAAGGGCTAAGTTGCTGACTGCAGTGCTCTCTGGCTGTGTTAGAAAGCTCATATTCAGTCTCTAAAGGCAAGATAAGACCACAGCTGTGGACACTAACTCACTCAGAACTCAAGCGGCTAAATGCCAACCCTAGAGATAACACAGTTCTATCAATTAGCAAGATTTTCTGCTTGGAATGTCTTTCTTCTAACCTCTCAAGGTCTCATTTTCATGGGCCTTTTGCCTCAGATGTGCCCTCCACATTCCTGCACCCCCTGAATTGTGAAGAACCCCATAAGTACTGAAAGTCCAGAGAAGTCTTTGTCTTGACTCTAGGAGAGTTCTGACCTTCCTGGAACCCCACAAACCATATTGCATTATCTCTTTTATTTAATCCTTTACTGTGAGCTTGTCCATAAGATTGAGAGCTTAGCCAGCTCCCAATAATGTTTTCTTTTAGAATTTTAACTTATTTGTTCTTTCTTTCTTTTTTTTTTTTTTTTTTTTACTGCTTTTTGTTACTGGGAATTGAACTCAGGACCTGCATTTGCCAGGCAGATGCTTATGCCACTGAGCTATATCCCCAGCCCTATTTGTTCTTATAGTACTTTTGTACATTCCTTAGGAATTTCTTCAAAGACAATTATGTCAGACATGAATAAGGACAGCTTACTTTTTTTCCTTTTCTACCTATGTTTTTATTTTCTTTTCTGGACTTATTGCATTAGTGACAATGAAATATATACAATGGTAGGCAAACGTTTTAAGAGTGAACTTCTTTCAAATCTTAGATAAAACACAAAACTGTTATCATAGATTTTTTATCAGTGACTCTTATCAAGTTGAGGAAGCTCTTTTTTCTGTTTCTAATTTATTGTTTTTTCATAACTGGATATTGAATTTTGTTAAATGTTTTTCTCTACTGAGTTGACTCTATGCCTTTTCTTCTTCAACCTATTAATATTATTTTTGAATGTTAAACCAATCTTGTTTCCTTACTAGGTCATGATGTATTATTTATTTTATAAATTTCTAGATTTAATTCAGAAATGTTTTATTAAGAATTTTGTGTCTATATGCATGATGCATGTTTGTCTGGAATGATCTCTTCTTGTACTACCTTTTTCTTGCTATCAAAGGAATAATGGCTTTTAAAATAAGTTGAAAGGCAGTTTCTTCTGTTCTGTTTCCAAACAGAGCTTATGTGGAATTGGTGTTATATTTTTTCTTTATGTGGTAGAATTTATGTACTAATTAAAGCTGTTGTTTTCATTGTGGGAAGATTGTTAATTACAAGTTTCAGTTGTTGAATTTTTGTTTTGAAATTTAAAAATATTACTTTTATAACACTGAGAGAACAAAGGCAAATGTTTTCCTTAAAGCAGTACTTGTTTTGTTTTTAAAGTAAGTTTAAAAGCTGCATTTGAGTGTCAATATATGGTAGAGTATCACTTCCTACTTCACATGTTTAATTCTCCGGAAGTGTGAAGTTTCACCTTATCTTCCAGGAATGCTATTTAATTCACTTTTCATATGTGAGTGATTATTCCTATAATTGTAGATTACCTATTACCAAAATATGAATTCCAGTTTACATTTATTTGTAATAAAGTTCAATTTTCTGTTCAGCTACTTTAGGAAATTTGTTCATTTTAATTGGAACAGAGTGGGGTTATATAGTTGAAGGCTTCTTTTAATTTATATATTAAACCCTGCTAAATGCTTCTGTGAGGTATTTTGAGGATGGTTATATCAATCACATTTATTCAGTTTCCCCTCGAATAATAAGGTCGAGGCTTTTCAGCTTCTCTTTTCTTTTATGCAGAGAGAAACTTTCAGTACTGCTTTCTTTGAAAAACAAGCTCTTCATACTTAGAACTTCATTCATGTTTTACTGATGCCATTTCTCCCTTTCTTCATCAGTTGTTCTAAATGTTTTTATGCTTTTAAAAACTCACCATTATAACAATATCTCTTCACACATTTATTATAATTTACCAAATTAGTACCTTCATAAAATTTATCTACATATTCCTTTATTTCTTTCATTTCATTCAGTGAAAATGGTATTCATTGCTCTCCACTGGGTATGCCTTTTTGCTGTGGTTACCAGTCAAATGAGCTATACTAGTACAGAGTAATCTTCTGTATTATGTATTTATCTAAAAATAATAAACCCATAAAAGTAATAAGTATATATGGTAATTCCTATATTAATTAATTCAGTTTAGCCACTCTACAGTGTATACATATTTCAAAGCAGCATGTTGTATATAACAAATATATACAATTTTATCAATTTAAAAATAGATAAATTTTTTTAAGACTTATGTATATCTTGAGAGCTCAGATAAAGTTAAGAATAGAAAAGCCTCCAGAAATGATTCTGATGATAAGTACTAAATCTTTTTATTGAAATCTGTCTTATAGATGTATAATTTACGTCAACTAAAATAGAATTATTTATAAGTTTCAATGAGTTCTAATGAACATAGTGCTACAACAACCAGTACAATCAAGATGCAGAACAATTATACCATCTAGAAAGCTTCCCAGGAGTCCTTTGTAATCAGCCTTTCCTCGATGCACCATCCACAGAACAACCACCAGGCTGTTTCTGGCTCTGTAATTGCCTTTTGTAATAATATCATGTAAATGGAATTACAACACATAGCCTTTCTTAGCTGGCTTCTTCCACTTAGCATAATTTGCTTGGTAGGCATCTGTGTGGCTGCACGCATCAGTCCTCCCTGCATTTTTATCATTAGATAGTATTATTTACACAGATGTGCTGCAGTTATTTTATCCAGTAATCAGCTGTAAGATCTGTGGATGGATTGGATTATTAGGTGATATGGTAAATGACTGTCAGAAAGAAGTCAAATGGCTTGTTCCACTTCACATTCCCAGCAGCAACGTGTTCCTTTCTAATAGATGGTACCAGAATCTCATGGGGGCTTTCATTTGAATTTTCCTAGCAAGTTATGATGTTGAACATTTTTTTATCTGTATATTTGCCAGCTCAGGACTTGGTCTACTGTCTAATGCTGAATAATAAAATGAAAAGAAATGAAATGATAACTGCTTTCAGAGAAAACTGGACCTATCTATTTATCTATCTATCTATCTATCTATCTATCATCTATCTAATCTATTGATTGATCGATCTTGTTATGGTTCATAGATTGTGTCAACTTGGGGAGTCTAGAGGTTTGGCTGAGTAACTCAGCAGGAAACCAGGGTGCTTACTCTGTACGCATCCTGAGCCTCTGGAGAGGAGGGCATGGAGACTGTGTGAGAGCTACACGCCCCCTGGGTGGGGGGAGCCTGTTTACCATGTAAGGGAGGTAGAAAGAGGCTGCTTGCAGACATTCCTTCCCTTTTGCTGGTTGTTTTTGCTGTGCTCTGCTGTCATGAACGTTTGCCCTCTGCCATGTGCCACTCTGCCTCAGAACCAGCCAAGTATGGACTGAAACCCCCACAAACTATAAGCTAAATAAACCTTTCCTTCCTTCATTTTGGGCGTTGGGTATTTTGTCTCAGCAATGAGAGAAAAGTAACCAAGACAGATCTACCCCTTGATAAAAGTTACCTGAGGTCCAAGTGTTGAGCAGGATGAAACAAGGACCCAAAAGCATTACCGAGTTGACCCCTTGCTGGGTGTTGAACCTCCATTCTGGATCAGGGCTTGGCTTCCCTGAAGAAACTCTGGTACCACTGCCTTGGATTTTTTTTGTGTTTTACACTTTCCTTCTCTCTCTTCTTCCCTGCTTCCCCCACCATTTCTAATGTCCTTTCCATTCTCCCATTTTAACTGTCAGGAGAGAGTGCTATCAAGAGTGACTATTGCCTAAAACAAGAGGGCCTACGTCTTTTAATATTGAGACTCCTCAGTCTATGAGACTTTAAGAATGAAAGTTACGCTTTGTTTCTTTTTCTGATCCAAGCTATTTGCAGAACCTGGAATACAGTGACTACTCAGACTATATTTTGAATAAATAAGTGAAAGAAGGAATATTTAACCCATTCCAGTATCTCTAGAGTGTCCCTCCTTTTTATCTACATAAAGAAGAAACTACGGAGCTAATTATGCCAAAGCTTTTAAACACTTACCAAGATTCCTGAAAATCTGTTCTTGAGATTTTATTATTCTTGTTACTCTGTGAAGTACAGACTTTACAACCAGCCCAGGCTCTCAAAAACATCTCCTTTTGGATCAGAACAGAATCTGTGCAAAGTTTTGTGTTGCGTTTGTATTTGCAGCCTGCCTTGTAAGCCAGTGTGCCTCTCCCCATAACGCAAGCTCTGAGACACTGGTTTAGCTCACGCAGGCCTGTGAACAATGCTCAGTTACATTTATGCGGGTAGGTTTTCGGCATACTTCCCATTTAGAGCTGCGTTCCTCTCCCCCGGTCTGGGTCTGAGCAACAGCTTCAGTTACAAATGTTTCCCAGGGAACCAGCACTCCAGATGATAGAAATGAAACTTGTCACGGTTCTTACAAAACCCTGACGTGAATCCCACCAATCACCATGACAGGAAGCTGAGAAACTCCACTTGGCTTTGCAACTGGTGTTTTATCATTCTAAATTGAACTAGGAGATTTAAAAGGCTTTATGATGATGCAACTTTTTGAAGAGGGTGAGTGGAGTGATGTCAGGCACACATTTGAGATCCCCAGGGAGCAGGGGGAGCAGCTCACTCCACAGAATGTGGAAACAATCCACTTCACCTTGCCTGGGAGCCGTGATAATTAGCAAAACTGCTGTGGAGAGGAAACACAGCAACAGAAGCAGGTCTCCGCCTATCAAGTGCCTTTCAGCTCTGTCATTTCTCTGAGCCCACATCGTTTTCTTTTTACTGGTCTAGGCCCCTGAAGTCTGTGTTCAGTGAGTAACCTGAAGTAGAAAAAGTGATTCCTGTATCACTTTTGTTTGTGGATAAATAAATAAATGAAGGTAGCAATTTGCTAGTCTTTTGAATACAAATTCTTTCTTTCAAACATACCCACTCGCTTGCTAACGCCCATCTACATAAATAACGCTGGGTAACGCTCCTCACGCTGGCGAAGCAGTGGAGCCAGGAGAGTTTCCCGCAGCCTGGCTGATCTCACTTGGCCCCACCGCACCTCTGCAGGCAGCCCTCGCCCCCATTTCAGCTGAGGAAGCTACCAGACTGCGGAGATCTAGTGACTTGAACACACCGTGTCGGAACACTGGCTCATGCTCTTCTACTATACTTGTGGGAAAAATGAAATTATCTACATCAAATGGTTGCTGTGTGGATTACGTGAGACAGTACCCTGGAGTGCTCACCACAGGGTCTGGCTTGTAGTGAAAATTGACTAATAATATCTGAATTTGCAAAATAACCCTGGAGAAATATGTAAGACACCAACGTCTGTCTTTTTTCTTCACAGCCCACAGCAGGAGACATATATCCATGGAACATGTTTCCCAAAAGGTCATTCATTTTAATCAGCCTTAAAATAATTCTACTTTCTACAACCATAAGAATATTGTATCTTTTTCTTTAGGGGTACAGGAGGAGTTGAATCTAGGACCTATACACTGAGCTACAGACCCAGGCCCTCCCTTTTGTTTTGAGATGGTGACTCCCTAAGTCATTAAGTTGCCGATGCCAGGCTCAAACTTGTGATCCTCCTGCCCCAGCCTCCCAGTGAGCTGGGATTATGAGCATGTGCCACCACATTCGGCCTGAAAAATGTACTTTTAACATAGAATTTTTCTGTTGATAACTTAGATAGGGACAAACAGGCCACATTTACATCCTAGTGTGTAAATCCACTTTAAAATAATGCTGTATGGGCTTTTATAGAACTCACTTTTTTGTTCCATCTCACTCTGAAATCTGATAGTTGAAGTTTTTATATTTTTATAATAAAATAGATCATGAGAACTGTCCTCTCTAGGAAACTGGTTCTGCAACAGAGGTTAGCATATTGGAAATTTATTATTGAGTGTCCTGGGAGTCAGCATCCATGTGGGTTGAAGGATGCAAGCTGGCAGAGAATGGGAGGTTGCCCCGGCCACACACCTTCAGCCTGGACCTGGAGTGGCCTTCTGCATGGACCTGTGTGGCCCTTTGCAGCCTGCTGTGGTTCACTGGCCTTTAAAGGTAAGACCCAGAGGGCACTGTAGCTGGGACTCAGGCCACAGACACTTGCAGCCAGTGGAAGGGAGGAAAGAGGCTGTGGGCCTGGCAGAGGCTCTGCTGAAAACCTGTCTTCTGTCTTTCTTGCATGCTGATTACCCTTGATGCTTTGCTGACCTCATTGTAAGACAGATGGCAGGGAGCATGATGCCTGCAATGCTTGCTTTTGGATTTGACTTTGTTTTTTTTTGTTTTGTTTTGTTTTGTTTTGTTTTTAGTTTTTGTCTCATTTGGTTTTATTTTTTGGTTTTGGGTTTTGCCTCTTTACCTCTGACGATATTATAAAAACACCAAATGGTTTATTTCTACCAAATGGCCATAATCTGAATTAAGACCAGGGAGCTTGGCACAAAATAAATTGTATGCTCAAGTGGGGACAACCCAGGAGAGTTTAAACAAGGAAATAGTATTTAGAAAAGTATGGGCAGAGACAGGGAAACTGACAGTGAGCGGTTAGACGTGTGGAGCCAGCAGTGGGAAACCACTGTGCTTCTAAGCTTGAAAGGCAGGAGCAGGGCAGGTTAGGGAGAGTGGAGAGAGCCCTCTTCTCCTGGGCGGAGGGAGGAAGCAGGGAAGAGGCTGGCTCAGCCAGCGCCAGAAACTCACCCTTCTGCTCTTCTGCTCTTCTCCTGGTGCCACCCCTCAGCTGAGCGCAGCAGAAGACTCAAGTGAGGGAACCCCGTGGCCTGGGTCTGCCCCTTGGAACACAGTGGGTGGGACAGATATGGAGCAGGAGGGGAAGGTCCCCCCATATAGCCTTGGGCAAATGTCAATGTCACTGAAGTCTTTAAGGCCCATTTCAATCTCCTGAGTCTTTTCTATCGGGTTAACTCTCATTTGTGTTCATGTCGTCAACACTTCTACCCCTGCCTCTTGCAAACCCTTTCCACTCAGTCGTCACAATGTTACTGTTAAAGCACAAGGTCTCCTGATACTTGCTAGAAAATTCCTCAGTGTCTGACCAGTATTCTTAAGACAAAGACCGATTATGTTGACATCACTCAAAGACATCCTGGTCTGAGCCTATGTACCAGCCCCAGTCTTCATTCACGCCGGGACCCTCCTATCTTTGCCTGGACACCATGTTATTTTTGGGGGTCCTCAAACAATCTGTAGTTCCTCTGCCTTGCCTTTTCCTCCTCCCTATCATCCTCAGGACACTTGCAGCCAGTCACCTCCTTCGTCCTTCTCGTCACAGATCGGAGATCTGCCCCCACAGGAGCCCTTTCTCGTTCTCACGCATCCATCACCAGAACAGTTCGAGACGCCCGTCAAATGCTATCTGCACACCCTCACTTTCTCTTTCATTGCACTCCTCTGAATCTGCAGTGCTATGGGGTTGTCTACCGCCTATTCCCTTGCACTATACTTTAGAGGAGAGCGGACTCCAGGGCAATGTCTTCTGGTACATGGTAAGTACTCCGGAAACGGTGACTGAGTGAATACTGATGGATGAGTGAAGTAGACCGAGTGGGACACTCCGTAGGTTTCTCCTATGTGGTTCAAGGGGCAGGCATGAAGAGTCCTGAAGTTTACAGCCTTAGAAATAGAAGAGGTGATATTTTAAAACTGAAATCAAGGGTGTCCTTAATGTTGTGTAAAAAGACTCCTGATTTTCAAATGTTGACCTATAAATTCCAATTTTGAAAAGAAAAATACCATAGAGTCCAAGAAAATACTGTGAGGAATGACCCCAACCCAGGGACTGGCTGGTGTCAGGTTCCAAGAAGGTGAAATTTCACATCTGAGTCAC
Organism: Dinomys branickii; assembly: GCA_004027595.1. Classification (NCBI taxonomy): domain Eukaryota; kingdom Metazoa; phylum Chordata; class Mammalia; order Rodentia; family Dinomyidae; genus Dinomys; species Dinomys branickii. The sequence continues at coordinate 25,023 of PVLD010001474.1, forward strand.
AGCTCTTTTTACCACGGAGACCCAAGGCAATTTTTTCTAATACTGTTATTAAGGCCTAGGTTTAACTCAGACTTATTTTTAATCGACTAAATGGTCCACCCTAGCTTACATTTCATCATAATAAATCAAAACATTTTAAGGGAACATTTAGGCAGAAAAGAAGATCTATGGAGTAGTCAAACACCCATAGTAAAAATATGAATTTGTAAACACTGGCTCATCTGGCCTTTTTAATGCTTACTTATAGAAAGTGCATTAATTAAAATGAATAGTGTTATTTTCTTAATGGCAAATTATTTTTTCATGGATATAAAATCTTGCTGGAAGACAAGTCACTCCGGGGGAAAGATGTATTTCTGTTTCTCTGGAGTTTACCAGTCATTTCAGCCCTTATTCCCACTAGAACTACTCCGTGCACCGTTACTAAAAACCATGCAAAGCAAGAGCTGCAGAAGGGAATAGCGAGGAAATCAAGACGATTATACTGCGGAGCAAATAGGCCCAGCACAGAGGCCCAGCAGACAAGACATAGCACGCTCTCTCTCCAGAACACTGCATAGAGGTTTGAACACCCCCGTGAGAAGAGCTCACTGGAGCGCTTCGCTCAATCCAGTGATTACTCTGTCAGGCATTAGAATCTCCTCAATACTCCAAACCACAATTTTCTGAAGTGAAGTTGAGCTCTGAGGCCTCTTTAGCTTTACATTTTATGTCCCTTTTTGCTGTCATTGCTTAAAATGAGAAAAAATCAAAGCTACTGATGTCAAATGCTACCAACATCAGTGTCTGTCATCCCGGGCTGCTTTCCCAACCTCCTTTGAGGCCTCCCCTTGGACGGTATAACTAGTCACAGGTGACACTTTCCAAGGGAAGAAGGGTACGGTGTAACATGAGACCACGTGACGCAGATTTCCAACTAACTCACATAGTGTTCAGGGGCTAGACTTGGCAAGTTGAAGACATTCTGACTGTACTGGTGGTACTAAGGAATCATTTATAAGCCTACATTTCATTTTCCCAATAGCAAGTTTCCCCCTTGAAGCTAAAGATGGTCTCTCTCTTTCCAAACTTGCAAACAAATTCTGAGAGAAATTAGTTTTCTCTTCAAATGGAAAATGTCATTGCAGAGATGACTTTTATAAACTGATATGACTATTATAAACAGACTGACCTGGTCAAACTTCTTATATATAACACATACTTTTCATATATTTTCTGATATAATAATGCATAACTAGGAGCAGTGCTTTCTAGACATTATCATGTCAAGATATGCATAAAATATACGGACAAAATGCCAGAGGCTGCCTGTAGTGTGGGAGGTTCTCAGTGGGGAGCCCTGAGGTATGGAAGAATTAATATCATTGCATACTTTAGCCTGTTTGGGGTACTCTGGGAGAGAGGTACCAATGAATCTCCTACCTCTATTAACCTTATATTTACAGATCAATTTCACATAGAAATAAAAATTGTAAAACTATTTTTAATATTTCCATTATTTCTGACAGTATCTCTTCTGTTAGCTTACCTAATATCACTTATATATTAAAAGATTATTTTTATCATGCCCAAGATTTATACTTTATGTAGGTAAAAATCTTTTTTTTAATTTTAAAGAGAGTAAAAATAGGGAAAAAACAATAAAAACAATACACAATTTCAAAACAAGATGATAGGAAATTAACAATGGTTGTTATATTGCATGTTGTTATCTTCAAAGTAGTTGTTCAGATTACCGATATAGGCATGCAAACTTGATCAGACAATTAAGCATTAACTGTTTCTTTCAATAAACCAATAGAAATTAGTAGTATAATTATCTTAGCTGTCTTGTATATATTTTATGTAGGCAGAAATCTCTTTAAGTAAATACTTATTTTTCACTTCTGATTACCACAGTCTCAGGGGCCACTTCAAATGGAAAGTACAATCCCAAGGTGTTTGATGTTTGTCACATGGCATAATTTCCCTTTGAAAACTGGATAGGTTTTCTTTCTTTTAGATAAGTAGCTCTCTGACATGCTGGTTTCTTTCTTCCTTTCTTTCTCCTTTCTTTCTTTCTTTCTTTCTTTCTTTCTTTCTTTCTTTCTTTCTTTCTTTCTTTCTTCCTTCCTTCCTTCCTTCCTTCCTTCCTTCCTTCCTTCCTTCCTTCCTTTTGTGGTGCTAGAGATGAACTCAAGGCCTCAAATATGCTAGGTATATTAGTCAGCATTCTTGTCACTGATACACAATGCCTGATACCCACAACTTAACGAAGTTTAATTTGGCTAATGATTTTAGGAATTCAGTCTGTAATCAATTTGTTCCACACAGAAGCATCATAGTGGAGGGTACATGGAAAGGCAAAGACCCTTACTTTGTGGTGGCCAGGAAGCAGAGTAGGGGACACTGTCAAAGAAGAATAGAGAAAGAACCAGACGCAGTGGTCAGATCATACCTCCACGACCCACCCAGACACACCCGAGAAGGTGCCTTACTAATCTGCTACGTGTTTCTTCATCCAATGAAGCTGACATAGAAGGATTGGCATTCCCACTAGGCAACTGAGCCACAGCCACTGCCTTTATAACAGACTTGCTGGCCAACTTTCCCATCACTGAGACATATTTCCTAGTAGCCACAATTTAAAGCAAGAGAGTTTAATTTGGCTCACAGTATCAGGCAGTTCAGTTCGCAGCTGGTATCAAAGCAGGAACATCGTGGTAAAAGTTGTAGTGGAGCAAAGCTTCTCAGTGTACGGTGACCAGGAAGCAAAGCAGGAGAGCCACGCCAGAGCTGGAGGGATGAGCAACCAGATCTAGACCCCAGCGTCACACCTCCATGATCCACCCACACAGAACCAGAAGAATGATCCACCACTCTCCTAGATGGCTCCTAAGACAATCAAGTTGACACAATCAAACTTGACTAGCACAAGTTTGGTAAGATAAATGGCAAGTACTTATGAGTTAGTATTTTTAAATTTTAATTTAATAATCCTCAAGATACTCACTGAAGATGAGTGAGAAGGTAAGAAGAAAAAGAACTTCATGCATCAAAACTCCCGCATTGATTCACATTTCGATGCTAGGGAAAACTCCAGATTTGTTTGTTTGACATTTGTTTCCTAAATCTTCTACCAACAGTTGCTAGAGAAACCACAAACTCATGGGAAACCATTAAACTTTCAGAAGTTTCTACTGTCATGTCTCATTAAAAATATATATATCTTTTCAACATAAAAACATGCAGATGCATATGTTAGCCACAAGTAATAAAGCAACTTAAACAACATCTAAAAGTAGAGTAAGTGAAAATAAGGGGAAACACCATCTGTCCTTTTGTACTTAAAACAATTACTATAATGAGAAAATTTAGCACTAGAAATGAAATAACTTAACCTGAGGTAATTATTGGCAAAGCTGATTTGCTCTGCCACCATATGGTCTCAGGTCTACTAAAAGATGTTTAATAGTTTCTGTGTCTTCCTAAATAAAGTACAAAATTGTCTCAAAATAAGAACTATTGAGTAGTTAGGTGCATTTGATCAATGTATTTTTCAAAACTCTTCAAAAAGTTTACTCCTTTCCTTGGCTCCCTCTCTATCAGCAGAGATGTGACAGATGGGGCTGAATGACATTCCCTAACTCTATCTACAGAGGTTTCCTTGTCTTTTACACCAGTGCTCTGGTCTGTTTCTCCCCATTCCCTCCTCCCTTTCCCCTCTGGAACACTTTATCTCATGAAGTATGTTTGCTTCTGCACATCATCCAAGAAGATGGAAGTTCTACAGTCTGTTGCCTTTCTTTATAATCACCAACCTGTCTTCTCATCCTATTTCCTGTTTGCCCCATGTCCATTTTTATAGGAGCCCTTGGGAAGGTACTGTCATTAATATCCATCATGGGTCACTGGGTTTGAGATGCTTTCAGTATCTCAAAGCTTGTGGTCGTTGCAGATGTAATATCATTTGAATACTAAAGATGTAGTCGAGCTGCTTTCAAAGCTGATTCCACCTTTCAAGCTCAAAGAAGCTGCAAATAGAACAGATATCTCAACTGTGCATTCTATTAGGGGAATAAAAATAAAATTACAGGGCCAGGGCTGGCGAGAGAATACACTCAGTTATTCAGCTAAAATCTGTGAAAAAGTAGGACAGTAAAGGCAAGTGCTATTTTTCACCTACTTTGCAAACTTCTCTGCTTTTGTAGGTGAATATAAAATAGGTGTTAGGCTTCAGAAACCATGGCAAAATTAAAGGGGAGAAACTGGAAGATCTGAAATGCTGTTCATCCTCTTCTGCCTGCCTCTCATACGTACCTTCCCAAGTAAATATATCAGAGATAAACCAGAAACCTTGAGCCCAAATTACTTCATATTTTGGACATAGTGCCACTAGCTAAAAGCCATGGCCAGTATTTCAAATACATTCACTTTTATGTAAAGTATGGCTTTCTACATTTTCAATTGCCAACACTGGTCTGACTACCAGTGTTTAATTCTTGACTACCTTTCTCTTAGCATGCCATGCAACCAGTCTGCTTGTATTCATACCTAGACTAACAAACCACTCAGCTTAGACACATCCCACTGGCCCCCTTTTTAAAAATAGAGTTTATTGGTACAATTTAGATACACATAGTTATATTCATCATAGGGAATTTGTACCTGCATATGATATATCTTAATTCCTCTTTTTTTCCTGATCCTTTCCCCTCCTTTCAAACCATTCCCCCTCTTTATTTACAAAGCTTTGTTTCCGTGTTATCCTTCCTTTATTTTTTCCTTTTCCCTTCCCTTCCCCCTTTCCCCTCCCTCGTTTCTCTTTCCTTTTGGGTGATTTCTTCCTATTTCACAGTGCCTATTGTTGCATATTTTGGTTCTGATTTACTCTTTCAGTTTTTTACTGGCCCTTTTTTATCCTACCCTTCTTCAAGAGTTTCACATGAAATTCTTCATCTTCTGACTTCTTTTGAAGTTCAACCATTGGGATCCCTGACAGAAAATCAGAGGTCAGGGTATTTATAACTCCTTCCTCTTCAGAAGCTTTGCGGTGGGCATTTTCTCTGAGGTTCTCTCATCGTGCTCTGTGTGACGCTCTCCTAAGCGGTGGGAAGTGCTCTCTCCCTCACCCCTGGAATATCACTTTCACAAATTGTTTTCTGTGAGGTTTTATAGTTTCTATAAAATAAACTCTGCTATACTTATCTTAATTTGAACATGAACCTGCTGATATGTCACCTCCCTAATCCTGATCCATGGTGCTTTCTGATTAGGTGTTGTTTATGGCTTATATATAATAGCATCACATACGGTCATGTGGGCAATATAGAATTTGTGAGAGATTAGCACACTTTTGCCACTAGGAGAATCAAGAAATCATATAGTAGTTATAAAACATTCAAGATTAAACAGAGAGGAAGCAAAAGCTTGAAGGAGCAGGAAAACAAGGTTTTCAAAAACATTGTAGTTGATTCCTAATTTTGGCAGAAATCACTAGGCGAAAGATGATTTTGGATTTCTAGAAAGATTATTTCTTTTTATAAGACATTATACTAGTGGACTGAGTGGTCTGAGAGGCATTCAGGGCAAAAGAAGTGGGCACTAATGAGATCACAGAAGAACTGTGAGTCCCACTCAAATCTGACCAATGTAGATTAGAATAATAAGAGTTTTTAATTTTTGCTGGGTGAAAAGTTATGATTCCAAAAAGATAAAATATATATACTTTCCCTATTCCTTGAATAGATACAGCTAAGAACCCTAGCCATTATAGGTTAAGCAAACAAGAAGACTCAGAAAGGTATAGAAAAGAGCCAGGTAGAGACCTTAGAAACAGATAATAAATGGTAGTATGTTCTCAACATTTTCATTTTGCCATATATAACCCACAGATTAAAAAACTCAACAGCCTAGAAGTGTCAACAGATAAATAAAAACATGCCCCCAACCAAAGCCTTCTTTCTCTAGCCTACAGACCAAAAAAGGGAAAGGAAGGATATTTTTTCTGGATGATAACTGCTCTTGTTCAGCCACATACTACAGAAAAATAAAAAACCTGAATCTCTTCCTTCAGTTGATGATAAAGAGATGCCCCTCCCTTTTCACGCAGAAGGTTCCTCAGAACCCTGGAGTCCTACTCTCAGCCCTGCAGTGGTTAGGTGCCATCCACTTCTGAAGAGCGGTGTCATAGGCCAGACAAAATAGATGACCCAAATCACACAAAATAATCTCAGAAATGTCAAAGTTTCGATAAAAATTACCATTCATCATGCCAAGAACCAGTAAGATTCCCAACCTCAGTGAGAAAAAGGCAATAAATAGATATAAATCCTGAGCTGACAAAGTTGTAAAAATTATCTGACCAGAATTTTAAAGTCATCATAAAAATGTTTATTGAGCCCTTATGCATTCACTTGCAGCCCTAAAACGACTGTCTCAGCATAGAAGATGCAAAGCACCAAACTGATTTTTAGAAGAGAAATAAAACTTAAATGAAGGGCTTAACAATAGCACAGAGAGGATAGAGGGAGGGATTGAATGACAGAGTCATAGAACTGATCGATTTGAACAACAGAAAACAGACTACATATATACAAAAGTAGACCACATGTATCAGATGATACATTATCTATATTTCTCGTATTTTATTCAAATATTATACTAAGAACTTGTTTATTGTACAATGATATATACATTATACCTATATAATATTGTGTATGTGTACAATATGCATATGCACTATATATCATGCATGATTAAAGCCATATAAAACATGCACTCAGAGACCAGGGAATTATTTTTTTAAAATCTTGGCCTTGGAATCCAAAATAAAAAGTGGAAGAGAATTGGAGAAAGTATTCAAAGATCTAATAGGTGAAAATTTCCAAAATTGGGTAAAAGATATATATCCACAGAGCCAAGAATGTGAGTGAATTTCAAAGTAAAAGAGATCTTCAATAAAATATATTGTAGTCAAACTTCTGAAAGGAGAGAAAAAGAGATCAGAAAAAAATGATGTTACCTACAAGAAAAGCAATTCAAATGGTAGATTTCTCATCAGAAATCATGAAGGTAGAAGAAAGAAGTGGCACATTTTAGAAATGCTAACCCAGAATCATCTATTCATACAAATCGTCTTCAGAAATGAAGAGGAAATCGTGGTATTCTCAGATACAAGAAAACAAAGAGAATTTGTTTCCAGAGGACCTAACCAAGAAGAATGAGGAAAGGCTATTCTTCAAACAAAAAAGAAAGAATAAAAGAACACGTCTAGGAACATCAGAAAGAAGGAAAACTACGGAAAGAGCCTAACTTTCTTTCATTTTCTAAATTGTGTTTGGCAATTGAAGCAGAAATTGTACTATTACCTAGTGTGGATGTCCCTAATGTACAGAGAGGGTAGACATAAAATAACTGTATTCTAAATGAGGAAGTGTAATAAAATATAAAGGGAACTAAGATTTGTATACTCCACTTAAACTGGTAAAATGATGACACCAGTGGACCATGATACAGTGTGTGTAAAATATGTAATACCTAGCGGAAGTACTAACAGGTAAAGAGATATACTCAAAAAAGCATTATAGACAAAATAGAATCTTAAGAGATGTTCAAATAAACCATAGGAAACCAGGAAATAGAAAACAAGTTATTGGGGTGGGGATGACAACAGAAAACAAAACATAAATGACAGATTTAATTCCAAATGTGTCAATATTTACATTAAGCATAAATGAAAAAGCATAATTAAATCATAAATGAACTAACTAAAAGGCAGATATTTGCAAAGTGAACTAAAAATATGGCCCAACTATATTCTGTCTATAAGTAACTCATTGAAATTATTGTATAAGTAAGTTTAAAGTAAAAAAAGAGATTTCTTTGCAAAACATCAAAATTAACTCAAAATGGATTTTAGCCATAGATGTAAGAGTTAAACTATAAAACTTTTAGAGGACAACATTGGAGTGAATCCTTGTGACCTTGAATTAGGGAATGCTTTTTTAAGTATACACCAAAAGCAAATGCAAAAACAACAAAAGAAAAAATAGCTAAATTGAACTTTATCAAAATTTAAAAGTTTTGTGCTTTAAACAACATCCTCAAGAATATAAAAACAATTCACAAAGTGGGAGAAAATATTTGCAAATCATGAATATAGTAAAGAAAATTTATCCAGAATACATAAAGGATTCTTTCAGCACAACAAATCACGGTAGGTGAGGCACGCACACTCTCAGCCCTGGATCTCTGGGTCAGGGAGGAGCTCGGCCCACAAAGCAGCATCTAGGCGGCCCCTCTGCCTGTGTGGAACTCTGGGCAGGTGAGGCATGTGTGCGCTCCGACAACAAATCACCAAATTTTAAAATGAGCTAAAGATTTGAATGAACATTTCTCCAAAGGAGATATACCATTGGCTAACAAACACATAAAAGACATCAGGCATCATTAGTCATTCCAAAAAATGGAAATCAGATCCACAGTAAGATACCACTAACCATTAGCTAGGAGAGCTAATTCAAAAAGATGAAGAACTGGAAAAGATGTAGAAAATGAGAACTTTTTCTTGTGAGATCATAAAACTGTGAAGCTACTTTACAAAATAGTTTGGCAGTTTCTTGAAATGTTAAACAGACTGATTGTATCACACAGCAATTCTAATTCTAGGGATAGACCCAAGAGAAATGATAGCATTTTCGCATAAAAATATACACATAAGCTGGGTGTGGTGGTGCACATCTGTAAACCCAGAACTCAAGATGGTGAGGCAGGAGGGTTGTTGCAAGTTTGAGGCCAGCCTGGGCTACAAAGTGAGTTCACGACCAGCCTGAAGTGCATAGTGAAACCCTGTCTAAAAAGACCAAAAAAAAAAAAAAAAAAAAAAAAAAAAAAAAAAAAAAAAAAAAAAACCCAACACATACATGAGTGTTCGCAGTAGTACTATCCACAGAGGCTAGAAGATGTAAACACACAAATGTCCAATAACTGATAAATGGATAAATATGGTATATTCATATAGTGGAATACATTTGGCCATCAAGAGAAATAAATTACTGATACATGATACTACATGGTGACCCTTGGACACATTATCCTAAGCACAAGCAGTCAATCTAGAAAGACCAATTATTAATATGCTTCCTAAAAAAAGCAAACAATGGGGATGAATTGTAGGTTAGACTGCCAAGGGCCACGTAATGGAAAGGATAGGGAGAAACTAAATAGCTATGCAGTTTCTTTTTATTGATGAAAGTGTCCTAATATTAGGTAAAGGTGATGGTTGTGCAACTCCATGATAATATTAACAGCTTATTGTATATGTTAAAAGAATGAATTTAATGGTATTTGGATAATGTACTAATGAAGTTGTAATTTAAAAAGACAGAAAATAAACCTGTAGTGTTTATATTAACGCCAAATAAAGTAGACTTTCAACCAAAGACAATTCTCAGACACAAAGAGGGACATTAGTTATGGTAACAGTGTTAGTCCACCACGAAAGCATAGAGATTTTAAGTGTGTATGCACCAAACAGCACAGCTACAAAACATATGCAGCAAAATCTAGAAGAAATAGACTAATACACAACTATAGTTGAAGGCTTCCACATCCTTCTTTCAATAATTGTTAGAACAACTGTACAAAAACTCAACTCAGACATACCAACACCATCAACCAAAGGATCTCATCGCTCACTGACACATTTACATGGCTCCAACCAATTATAGTACAGAACACATTTTGTACTAGCACTCACAGAATTTTCACCAGCATAGACTCTAATCTGTGCCAAAGAGCAAACTTTAACAAATTTAAAAGAGTTGAAATCATATACGTGCATTCTCAAAGCAGAAATACATAACAATAGCAGGAAAAATCCTTAATTATTTGGATCCTAAACAATATATTTCTAGTTAATTTATGAGATTAGAAAAAATAAATACCTTTAAATCAATAGTCTTCTATTTTAGGAAACTAGAAAAATAAGGGAAAGTGAAGCCCAAATCTAACAGAAGGAAAGAAATATAAATATAAGATAGAGATTAGCAACACTGAAATTAACAGAGAAACACTGAACAAAAATGTTCTTCACTAGTTAAATGGTTAAGTGCAATGTTGAGCCTCCATACTGCAGAATATCACACAGCAGTAAAAGAAACTATTGAAAAATGTAACATTTGAGCTAGAACTCAAGGACGTTGTGATGAGGGATAAAGCCTTTTGTTAACAGCCCAGGTATTGTTTGCTTCCATTTATGTAAGATTCAGAGAATGACAGAATTACAACGATGGAAAGCAGATCAGTGTTTGACAGGAGTGAGGGATGGCAAGAAGGAGACTCTGTGTGACTGTAAAGGGTGGTTGGATGTGGAGGATGGATCTTGTGACCATGGGCCAGTTTACATCTATTGTGGCAGTGGTGACACACATCCGTGCATGTAAGAAAATGGCATGGAACTGTACACATGCCTTACCGATGTCATTCTCCTGGCTTTGATATTACACTATAATTAGGTAAAGTGAACCTGAATGAAGAGACCTCTCTGTACTGTCTTAAGGATCCATAATTATTTCAAACTAAGAAGTTTCCAAGCAAGATTGTTGGATGAATTTCTTTGTTATTTTTCTAGGACTGTGCATGTTTATTATTTTTGAATGTGCACTTAAGAATAATTTGGATTGGAAAATTATTCAAAACCAGACAGGTATGTTATTAAGGTACAGGTTTACTCACAGATAACTTTCGTGACTTTAAGAAGGTAAATTAACCTCCATGCAACTCTCAGCTCTATGTAAAGGGGTGGGATTGGTCTCACTGTGTGTTTTCTAATGTGTTATGCATGAAGTGAGGGTAGCTAGCCTGTGTGTGCCCACAGAATACTCGAGAAGACCAAGTGATACATTATCATGGTTCACACATAGTAAATCCTCAGTACCTACTTGCCGGATTTAATTGGATTAAAGCCTGGATAAAGGTTGTGTGTGTGAATTATTCAGGGAAGTACAGGAGAGGAGATTGCTATGGCTGTGTTTGTGGTGTGTAAGGCTTCCAAAATGAGTCTTTCCAAGGCAGTGTTCCTTAAGCATGCTGCCTCTGGGAGACGTGTGAATCATGAGCAAATTCTGCGTGTGAGAGCATGGTCCAAGCTGGCCCAGCGGCTCCTTATTACCAAGATCTCTAGAGTGGATGTTTACAACACCACACTTTCCTTTGATAGAAAGGTCTGCTCATCTCCTAGCTGCGATGAGTGTTGCCGCAAGTAGCTGACCTTTACATTCACCAGGAAATTTTCAGGGCAGAAGGTAGCCCTGGGGCTGCCCACAGCAAATGCTTTCTTCCAACCAAAGGTCCCTGAACCTCGCCATGGGCCTGTGTCAGCATTGTCCTTTGTGCTTTAGGCTCCTCCTGGGGTCTGGCTAGAGCTGGGCTCCAGCTGAGATTATGTCCTTGCTTAGCTCATTTCCCTGCCCTACTCTGTCTCTCCTTAGCTCAGTTTATCTCTTTATTGAGTCTTTTATTTGAGACCAGCTCTTGCTATGCCCTCTAGGCTGGCCTTGAACTCACTTTGTAGCCCAAGCTGGACTTGAATTCACACCAATCCTGCCTCAGCCTCCCAAGTGCTGGAATAAGAGACACGCACCACCATGCCCAGCCCTATCTCTTTAGTGAGAATTCCATCAATCCCTTGTTCCTGAATCCCTGCCTCAGAGTCTAGTCAATTCAAATTCCCAAGGGATCAATGAAGTAAGTCTGGATTCGGGCATATATCTGGAATGAAGATCGGGTTTTTGGATTAACTACAGGATGTCTAGTTGCATTTCAGTTTTAGTTCTGGTGAAAGTGTAAGTATATCCACATGCTACATTTCTGCCTCTGTGAAATTCACTTTTGAGCATACAGTGGTGGTAAACCTCTGGTACAGTGGGCTGTTTGCATTATTGAAAGCTCTGAAAGAGTCACCATCACTGATCTAGTATTGCTAGTAAATCTGGCAATTCTTTGTAGATCTGTGTGTGTCTAGATCCTCAAAATGTGGTACTCAGAGCAAAAATGTTTGGGGTTTGTTAGATGCAAAATTCCACGCTTCATCTTGCACCTGCTAATTTAGGGTGTGCGTTTGAAGGAGACTCCCTAGTGGCACCCACATGCACAGGCATTTAGGAAACAAAAGACAAAAATGTGGATGACGACACCCTGGGGGTCTTTAGGACCAAACCGGCAGTGACCAGCTCTGATCACTTGTCTTACCACACTCTGAGTCAGAGCTGCCAAATCTAAAATCTTCTTTAGTCTAAAGAAGTTGGAGTTGCTCTTCGTACAGAACCTCCCCATCTGTGACTGTAGGCGGCCATTTTAGTGTATCTGCAGTGATTTTGGAGCCTAATATAATCAGCTTGTAGAGGGAACCAAACTTGTGAGCCATCTATTTTGTTACCACTGGCCTGAACCAATTCCTACACCAATCCTTAAAAGTAGTAAAGGTAACAAACTGACTAAAGGAAAACAACTGAGCCCTCCCTCCAATAATGAGAATTAGACCTAGTTTTGTGAAGAGTAAATGTAAGCTTGAATGAGCATTGCTGTGTGTGTGCTTAAGTGTGTAATCCAGGTGTGTGTGAATATATGTACATGTATTGTGAATGTGTGGCATGCCAGTATGCATCTACATGTGAGTGTGTGTTTTGTGCATGTGAATGTGCATATTTGTGTGTACACACACCTCCTTGGGGATGTGTGTGTGAGCTGTGTGTGTGTGAATTCAGTGGTCTGAATGTATCGCATCCTCCAGATTCTTATATTAAATCTTAATCCTCAAAATGATGAGAACAGATAGGGCCACTGGGATGATGATCATGAACGGCATTGATGCCCTTATGAAAGAGACCCCTCACCTCATCTGTAATATAAAGGTACAGCAAAGGGGTATGCCAGGAAGCAAGCCCTCACAGCCACTGAAGTTCCCAGCCTTCAGAACTGTCAGACATGCGTTTCTATTGTTTGTAAGCACCATTCTGCTACACACTGTTGTAGCAACTTCACTAGGTTAAAATAATGAGTAAATATCTGTGTGTTGGTGGGCTCATGTGCAGGTGTGTGTCTATGTACATACGCATGTACTGTGCTTACAGCGAGATGCTAGCAGCTGCTGAGACACCTCTGACCACGTGCTGTAATCTTCTGTAAGTGTATGTTGTGCGTACTACCCTTGCATGTGGTAGTGGAGTGGACTCTATAGAATATGGACCTTGCTGCTTCCCCAGAAGAACCCTAGCATCAAACGCAGAAGAGAATTTAATGAGGGGGTTTCTCCCAAACACATACATAGTGGTGCCTGTGATTCCTCTGCAAAAGGCTTCTCTGCTTGTATGGCCCTGTAGTTTTGTTGACTCTATCATATCTTTGCACCTGTGACTTTTATATTCTGTCTGAACTGCAGACACAGGCTGCCTTCCACTCCTCATTCCTTCAGAGAGAAAAGCTATAAGGATCTTTCTTACTGCAGAAATCTAGACTTGCTTGGTGGTACCCTCCCCTTTAGCCACTACCGTCCAGAATTTTCTGTTCTATGGTAGCTCCCATCCCTGCCCCCCAGCTCTGGTGCCAGGGAACATGGCTTCTATAGATGCTTCCATTGACCCCAGCCGCACAGGCTCATGATTGTGCCTGAACAACCAGATTCACTTGGTCAGATCCTCCTACCATAGGTGACCTATAGAAGCCCCTCTGTATCTTTGTGTTCAGAATCCCTTCAATGTGGGGTAAGCAATATTTTGGGGAGAATGATTCCTTCCTCCTTGTAAGGTCAGAATCCCCCAAGTGCCTAATCTTAACTAAATAGACTGATTTTTTACATGACTACATAAATTATGTTCAGCAGTACCTGCCCCCAGCTTATAGGAAAGAATGTGACACTCACATGTTAGCCATGTTTATAAAAACTTCCATTACATTATCCCTACTTGCCGACAAGACCGTATTTAATCATTGGAATGTGACAGATTTATTAAAAATCAATAATTTTATATTTAACATCTACATGAAGCTTGCATTATATTATTTTATGTTTGCTAAATTTTTAAGTTATAAATTATAAGGAATAAATGTATACTTTTGGAGTAAAACATATAAGTTTGACAAGTACAGTGGTCGTTTGTTCATTAACTATTTTTACTTGCTTTCTGAATTTTCTATGGCAAAGAGTAAGAAGAAGAAATAGTACTTAAAGTAAAATAGAAGGTCATTGTAAAATCTTTTGTCCCTTTAAAACACAGATGTGACCATAAAATCTTTTTTTTCTAGTATATCGACACAAAATTACTTTCAGCTTTCTCATTGTACCGTGGTTTATCAGAAATTCCAGTAATGTCATCTAGTAACTTTCACTCCTCACAGTCCTGACACACGTGTTTGTGTAATGAGAACACACAAGAGGACACGACTGCCCTGCTTGTTTTTGGCAACAAATGCAGCACTCAGAGTTGAGTTAACAGCTCTACGATTCTTGTTGCTTAAGTGGCCCAAACGAGAAAGCAAAACCTCCAGAAACGTTCAGCTCACTTCCAGAGGAAAACCTGGCTCACTCACACATAAAAAATATAATATATGTAGACACTTTGAACAAGCTCTATGACTGCAGTATGTGAGAGCATCTCTTCCCTTTACATTCCCCTTATGAACATTAGATTTAATTGCACAATTATTTTAGGAAGAAGAGAAATGAAAACCTGTGTTTTTCCAGAACATGAAGACAATCCAAAATGTAGTTTTCCACCCTAAAATTTATCTTCATTTCTATAATTTTTTGTAAACTTTTTCTATAAAACTGTGTACTGTTATGTTTATGTATTTATTCAACAAACATTGATGCAGAACTTAAAGGAATACAGATGTGATAGCAGCCAAGACAGATACTGTCCCTACTTTCCAAATTCTGATACTGTCATGAGGAGATGGACAAAGAAGAAAGAACCTGAGCGAACAGAATACGCAGCTGGCCTCCCTATTGGAGGGGTCCGCATCCACAGACTCAACCCACAACTAATTGAATATATGTATATTGTTAAAAATCATCTCTGTACTAAACAAGCACGTACCTTCTCCATCATTATTTCCTAAGCAATATAGTGTGACAACAATTTACATAGAATTGATATTATAGTAAGTTTCATAAGTAACCTAAAGATGATTTAAAGTATGCAGAGGATCTGTTTGTTATATGCAAGTACTGCTCTACTGTATAGAAGGAACTTACCTTTTATTTTTTTAAAAACTCCAAGCCCCGTTGGATTTTAGTGTCGGTGAGGGTGCTCGAACCAGTGCTCTGCAGGTAATGAGGGACCGCGACTGTCGGTGCAGGTACTGGTAAACACAGCAAAGGAAGCTGCTGCGGCATGTGAGATCGTCTCTAGATACTGCAGTGGACAAGACAGGCTGCTTTAGCCAAATTAGGAGGGAGGCAGGAGAATGGAGAGTGGTTCAAGTAGAGGGAGAAGTGGGCCATGGAGCAGGACAGAAAGCCAGGGTGGCAAAGGACTGTGGCTGTCATACTGCTGGTTCCATACGCACTGAGAAGCAGCAGAGAAGCAGAGGCCGCATCAGACATCAAAGGCTCTGAGCTTACGGAGTTTGGATTTATTCTAAATACAAGGTAAAACCACTGAAGATTTTAATCTAGAGTAACACTGTCTGCTTCTTCTTGTGCTATATGGGAGATGGCTTAGGCGAACCAAGAAAAGAGAGATCACATTTACATTTTCCAAAAAGTTTAGTAGACTAGAGAACTCAAAGGTGGTAGTCTCAGCTAGGATGGATCTAGAAAGAAGTGACAATTTTGTGATGTACATTGAAGGAGAAAATTGACATTGGCCAGTGTCTTGGAAGCAGGAAGAAAGTCGAGGGCAGGAGGTAAAGTGACTCCTGTTTCTGGGTTAAGCAGCCAGTGGGTCTTGGCCCCTTCTGCTCTCCTGGGCAGACCTTCTTTGCATCTCACATCTGCACAAGGATTGTGACAGCTGTTCCTATTCTGTAGAGTATCCAATGGTGCTGAAACATACAACACCAGACATTAACCTTTTGTCTCATGATGACTTATTTTCTATTGTATCATAATGCTGCCTATGCTGGGACATGATCCATTACTTGGAGGATGTTTGTTTTGAGGTCATGTATCGTTTTTGTTGTTTCTGCATTGTTTTTTTGTCTTCATTGTTGTTGTTTTGTTAGTTTTCTTCTCTTTACAATAAAAAAATTTTTTTAAACTAGGAAAAAATCCCTCTTAAGGGCAACTTGCACATGTTCAGTGGATGTAACAAGAGCCTATATCATGGAGAAATAAATACCGGTGTTGATGTAAAGCTTTCTTTCAAGTATCCATAATTCACCCTTAGAGCTGATACTAGATAGCAAGATGCTGCTCACATCTACTCCTAACAATGTCTAACTATTTCATATCTCTGTGTAATACAGGTCGGTGAAGAACTTTCTCTCCTGAATCAACGTGTCTCACTTCTTGAATGTCTAAATTTAAACAAAATGCATTTTTGCAAAATTCCTATCAGTGCTTTCTCATTATGTTTCATGGAAGCAAATTCTCAGAAGGTGGGCTTTTAAAAGGACAGATTTTCTGCTTCTTTTGACTATATGAGATACTCAGAAATTAATGGGGAAAAAAAGCAAGGACTGTCTGGTTTATAAGCATCACAGTCTTATTTCTGCATAAATTCTCACAGGTCAACTCAAAAAGCAGTTCAGGGTCAAAATCTCATCTATTCACCTAGATTAAATACTAATTTCTCTAAAGTATATCCTAGATGGAAGCTTTTTCATGCAAATGAACAGCAAGGGCCTTTTCCTCTCTTCCTTTATTAGTTGGACATGTCATGAATTTGAACAGAACATTCTGTGCTGTGCTCTAATTACATGCATTATCAGAAAATATCTATTCCTTGCATACATATTAGTAGCAGCAGTTCTGAGAGTGTGGTTCTGTCACAGGACTCGTCACGGCAGCTCATCGTAATATTGACAGTTTAATCTTTTTGTTTCATACAAGGTTGAAAGTTGCATGGTATCCATTTCTTCATAGCTTGGACGGTGAATCCAATTGGACTCAATCCGTATCTAAATACCATCTCTATCATGAAGATAGACTCCATTTGCCCAAATATGCTAGGTAATTATCTACCATTACAGGGAAATACTTGGCTGATGAGAAAACACAAGAAAACTGATTTTCTGAAAAGTAATGTTTATTTACACCTAAGCTGCTGGACAAGAGCAATCAAGGATATCCCTTCCCTGAGGTCAAACTGACAAACTAGAACTTTCACTTGCTCTCTTCTCTAAGGTGATTTGAAGATATCCTTCTTTTTGGCCATTTGGCTTATTGGCTATTGAAACGTGATGGCTACCTTTAAAATAAAATGATTTTTTAAAGCCTTTTATTGGATCTCAAGATGTGTCAGTAAAAAGAAAGAAAAATAAACAGATGGCATTTGGACACAAAGAAAAATGGCCTTCGCTCAAAAACTATTTATTAAAATGATAGTGCAAAGCACTTCACCAGCAAGGTGGAAGTCACAAAGAAGAAATATGGAAGCTAGGAGAGCTGCTGGGATTTAAATCATGTGGCAGTTTTCCATTGGAAATGCAGTAACGATTTAGGGTCAGGCTTCTCTAGCAGATTTATGTTTTGGAAAACAAACAAAAAGACCTCACTGACGGCAGTGCCAGTGAAAGCAAAGACTCACAGGGTTGGAGAGAATGGGGGAGAACTGATGTGGCTTATTTCTCTTATTTTATGTTCTTCCCATTTCACCCATACCTGTATTTATATTAAGGGTTAAATTAATATGGATGAAACCCAGCCCATCATATCAAGAGTGTACCCAAGGGCCACATGTCAGAATAGTTGCAGAGTGGATGTCAGGAGAGGAACATTGCTGGATTCTTTGCAGTCCCAGGAGACTTCTGGCTTCGTTTCCGTGTCATGGGTGTGATTTCACAACTGAGACGCTATTCCAAGAAGTACCTGGGACTGCGCCAAAGGGGGCATGTTTTGATGCTCAGTGAAAAGGAACAGATTAGGTTTGGAAGAAATGAGAATTTTGAGGGTGTTTTGAGTATTTGGAAGTGTTTTGTCCTCGTTAAGGCATGGGAGACAGCTTCCCTCCTGTGCAGGAGGGCTGATGGCTCCCCACCTGCCTGGGTTGAGGGTGAGCCATGTGCACCCCCATTCTCACCCACGCTGCTCTGGTCAGAATGGGAACATGTCATCCCTAGAAGCGTTTCTTGGAGTCCCAGACCTTTCTTTTCAAAGTCTTAGAGGCAGGTAATGAGATCGTGTAGACAGCAATGGCAAGGTTGGCATCTGGTTTTTTATGCTCAGCTGTGCGTGATTATTCGTTATAACTGCTGAGTAATGGAAGGCACTGGCCCTTGTCAGTGGAGTCAGTTGATCATATTCAGCAGCTAGTTATGGTCTCTTATGTGGGGCGTGATACTTAAGATTCTGTTTCCTATTTTGATACCCTAAATTTTCGTGCACTTCTAAGATGTAAGGTCAAACAGCCAATCCCAGAGGATTTCTAAGAGATTATTAGAGAATCTCACTGTCATTCTGCACAGCCTTCCTCTCTGTTCCAACACAGGTGACACCATAAACCCAATCCACAATACCAGAGCCTCGCAGGCAATGGTTTACAGGTTGTGCCTGGTTACTCCTGTTGTATGCAATGATCTTGAAGCTAATCTGTTAGAAGCCTTTTTTTTGAACTCCAAACACTTGCTTGAAAAGATAAGTGTTAGAGAACAGCCCTTCCATCTCCTCTTTCCAGCTTCTGCATTGGTCAGCAACAGCAACAGAACTAGTAAAAGAACTATAGCGTCCCTCATTTGTACTCCACACAGGTGTGAAGAGGTATATTACAACCCAGAGGGTCAGACAGGGAGAAAGCCTTCCAGGAAAGAAGCCCTACTGACTTTCTTTATATAGCCCAGGCCCTGATGGATTCACAGCAGAATTCTATAAAACATTCAGAGAAGATCTAATGCCAACACTCCTCAAACTCTTCAATGAAATCGAAAAGGAAGCAACTCTCCCCAACACATTTCTGGAGGCAAGTATTATACTGATACCAAAACCAGAGAGGGACCCAACTAAGAAAGAGAGCTACAGGCCAATCTCTCTAATGAACATAGATACAAAGATACTTAACAAAATATTGGCAAGTAGATTACAGCGAATCATAAGGAAAATTATACACCACGACCAGGTAGGATTCATTCCAGGAATGCAGGGATGGTTCAATATTTGCAAATCAATAAATGTAATACATCATATTAATGAAGTCAAAGGCAAAAACCACATGATCATCTCAATAGATGCAGAAAAGGCTTTCAATAAAGTCCAACATGCATGCATGTTAAAAACCTTAGAGAAAATAGGAATAGATGGCCTCTACCTCAATCTGATCAAAGCCATCTATGACAAACTAACAGCCAACATCATACTAAATGGAAACAAACTGAAAACTTTCACTTTAAAGTCAGGAACAAGACAAGGATGTCCATTGTCACCACTCCTATTCAACATAGTTCTGGAAGCACTAGCCAGAGCAATTAGACAAGAGAGAGAAATAAAAGGAATAAGGATAGGAAAGGAAGAAGTTAAATTATCACTATTTGCAGATGACATGATACTATACATGGAGGACCCCAAAAACTCCACAAGAAAACTCCTGGAATTAATTGACAAATTCAGCAGCGTAGCTGGATACAAAGTCAACACCCAAAAATCAATAGCATTCCTATACACGAACAACAAACAGACCGAGAGAGAAATTGAAGATACCATACCTTTTACAATAGCAACCAAGAAATTGAAATACTTAGGAATCAATCTAACAAAGAATGCGAAAGATTTATTCAGTGAAAACTACAGTACTCTGAAAAAGGAAATTGAAGAGGATTTCAATAAATGGAAAAAATACCCTGCTCATGGTTAGGAAGAACTAACATTGTAAAAATGGCCCTACTACCAAAACTGTTGTACAGATTCAATGCAATTCCCATGAAACTACCGTTAGCATACCTCACAGATCTAGAGAAAATATGCCTCAAATTCATCTGGAACCAGAAGAGACCCAGAATAGCAAAAGCAGTCCTGGGCAATAAGGACAAGTCAGGTGGAATCACAATCCCTGACCTGAAATTATACTACAAAGCTACTGTAATAAAATCAACCTGGTACTGGCTTAAAAGCAGACCTGAGGATCAATGGAACAGACTGGAAGATGCAACCATAACGAAAAACCCACTCAGCTACCTAATATTTGACAAAGGGGTCAACCAAACCCACTGGAAAAAAGAAGGCCTGTTTAATAAATGGTGCTGGAAAAACTGGCTTGCCTCTTGCCGAAAACTGAAAGTAGACCCAAGTCTATCACCATGCACCAAACTCAGGTCAAAATGGATCACAGTTTTGGGGACTTTGTAGGCAAGTGGTCAGAACTGGAGTCCATACTCAAGTGAAATAAATCAGTGGTACATGAGCAGGCAACGTATTGTATCACTGGTGTAAGAACCTGCGGGTGGGAATATAAACTAAGAGACATGAAGGAAATCTGTTCAAAAGCAAAGAACATATGGGACGAGGGAAAGGAGAAAAGAAAGAGGCAAAAATGCATGTATGTATATATGTATATACATATGTGCAGGAGGGCTAACATGGTTCTACTATTGTATTATATCACTTAATGCTAAGGAATAGTTGATGACAGGTTATTCGATCAATCTTGTATGTCTGTATGTGTTATTCTGAGCACACACTTTGAAGATATAAGTATGCAAAGCAGCAACTACTGTTGGTTTTCTGATGCTTTGTCTATAATTCAATTCTGATCTTACTGTTATTGTACTACTTTGTGCCTCTTTGTTAATGCTTTCCGGTTTCTTTCTTTTTTTTTTTTCTGTTGTTGAGATGATTAATTGTCTGACCAATTTCGCATGTCTATATCTGTGTTCACGAATATACACTTCGAAGATATCAATAGGTAAAGCAACAACCATTGTTGAGTCCATGTCACATTGTCTATAAATCAGTTTTGATTGTACTATTTCTTATGCTACTTTGTGTCTGTTTATTAATATGTTTTTGTGCTTTTACTTAAAAAAGAAATTAAAAAACAAAAAAAAGAAGCCCTACTGAATTGTGCTAAACAGCACACACCTTCTCAGCCTTAGAGGAGAGTATCATTTCCTTCCTCAAATGTGAAAATACCAGAGAATGTTAAGAAGAAATCTGACACAATAGAGGGAAGAAGAAAAGGTGCTAAGAATCCACTGGAACTGGCCTGTAAATTATAAGTCTTCTTATCATTTGAGTTATCGAAAGTGCCTTCAGTTTATGCATAGCAGTTGTCTTCCAGAACACACACACACAGGCATACCTGTCCTATAATGTGGTGACAGCAATTTCTGAAATGTGATATCTAATTATATATATTCAATTTGCTATTTTGGACATTTTATATTTAATAGGTCAAGAAAAATATTCTCTCTATATATGAAGATGTATATCATATACAGTATAAATATGTTACATAGTAGTTATGTATAAATATTACATTTGGGGTAAATTTGAGTAAGTGTCTCTTATGCCTAAGTGTGCACACATACACACATAGACACATGCTCAACACTTCCTTTTGCTGGAGCTATTCCTTTGACAAATACTGTAAAATGGCAACTTCTAAACTATGGATAATTATGTGACCAATTCTCTCTTGCCATAAATGTAATTAAAAAGGAGAATGAGTCAGAGATTTGCTTCCAGCTTCTGGTTTGTTTTTATAGACATTTGGTAATGATGAACTGAGCAATCAAGTGTCAGCGTAAACTGATGTAACTTTTCACACCATGAGTGTAATTATAGCTCTAGTTAACAGTGCTCCTGCAACACAGGCTAAACAGATAGTAAGTGTATGTCAGCCTCGCGCGGTCTCAGTGGTGTTCACAACTGCAGGGTGGGTTCTTTGAGGAGGGAAGGGTGTTCGAATCATTGCAAATATTCTTCTGCTCAATCCCATCCCAGAAAGAAGCCTGGATCTTGTACTCTGTCCCACTGGGGCGCAGGACCTAACTCCACCATGTATTCCCCCAGAGGCCTGGAAATATTTCCCACAAAACAGATATTGCACACATTCAGTACAAATTCAATAACCAAGATCTTACTGCATATAGAGCTTATTTTCTAGTGGAATGAATTGTAAGATAAACAAGGAAAATAGTTACTCGATTTTTTTAGATCACATTAAAAAAAATCCCACAAGTAAGTAATTATGATAAGTACCAGGAAAGAAATAAACACTGTTGTGATAAAAGGCAACTGGCACTACTTCCGAGGACGACCTGCCCCAGAAGTTTGAAGGAAAACAGGAAACCTGGCTGAGGCACTGGGAAAGGGCTGGAAGAGAGGACTGAGGATCGTGAACACAAAGGCCCTAGGGCAGGAATGAGTTTGGCTAATACAGATCTTCCCAGGGGGCAGGGAGCCTGGACCTTAATGGGGAGGGAAAGCAGGATGGATGGAGCGGGAAAAGAGGAGAGGTGGAAACGGAGGATTGCGGTCTCGCAGTTAGTCCTATCCCGTTCCTCCAGTTAGGTTGACTGCTCTCTTATCCAATAGCCGCTTACTGCCTCTCTTGAAGATGCAGAGGCCTTCTTGCCAAGTTTTAAAAGTGAGGGGAAGGTCTTATGTTTCATACTCTAGAACATCAATCCTAGCACGAAATCTCACCTCCACTGATACGGACCTCAGTAGAGAATGAAAACCTCTTCATATAAAAATCATCACAAATTGCCTAATCACCCTGCTTACAAAAAAAGATGAGCTGAGATAACTTATGTTTGGAGAAAATAATCTGAAGCATATGCCTGACACCCTTACTATGTTTGTACCACATAAACCCAATAACTTACAAACTAGGTCACAGCTACTTGGCAACCTGAAAATGATCCTTCACTTAGATTTATTTACCCTAATATTAATTCTGGAGGTCTTGCGAAGGACATTATAAAATACACCTAATCCTAGTGTAAATGTTCAGTAAGCATATGATGAATTGCCAATCTAGCAATAATTTTTAAAATGCAAATGAAAAGAATTAATAAAAATACATTCAGCCTTGATTACAACTACAGAAATGTACCTCAAAGCATTATAATTTTATTATTATTAAATATTTATCTATAAGATTAGTGGGAATTTAAGATTTAATATTATCCAATGTTGGCAAAATGGTAAAGATTGCGTTTTCAAATGCTGTTACAGGTAGCATATGTTGAGATGTCATTTCAAAGCATATTTCGGTAATAATTATCACATTTTACCACTCAGTAACTGTTCTTTGACCCAGTAATTTTATTATTAAGAATTTAATTAATAAAATATCCCATGAAAATACAGCAAGATCCATACAAAGGCCTAAAAAATCATGAGTTAAGACATTGACCTGCCTGCCTACCTACAGGCAAAAGTTGAATCTAACCCAAGCTATGGGAACTTAAGATTTCCTAATGAAATCTAAGCATCCCAGTTCTACAGGATATAAGTAACTACCGTCCTCCTCCCATTTGGGTTCACGTCTTAACAATGGCTACTCATACAGTGAAAATTGTAG
Source organism: Dinomys branickii (assembly GCA_004027595.1). Lineage (NCBI taxonomy): Eukaryota > Metazoa > Chordata > Mammalia > Rodentia > Dinomyidae > Dinomys > Dinomys branickii. The sequence continues at coordinate 48,686 of PVLD010001474.1, forward strand.
GATTCTTCCCTTGTTTTGGTTTCCTTTCAAATAATCTATTAAAGGTCATACACATGGGTCTTAGAGATACCATACTAAGTAAACCCCTTTGTCTTGTCTTTTTCACATTTAAAATCTTTCTAAGATTCCTGTAGTGCAGTAGACTTTGTTTACCTCTATAGCAGCGGTTTCTTCCACTCACTTTTTTTTTTATAGGAGTCAGTTTCAGCTGTCTCTCCACAATATCTCAGAAGCCAGTTCTATCCCTAGATCCAAGAGCATAATCTGATTAGCCAAGTTGTCAAGTTACTCTATTCTTTTTCCTGTGATTGATCCAGAAACCAAGGCACAGCCACTTCTTCTAACCAATAAAACATACACACTCAAAAAGGCCTTTATCGTTGGCAGGATGGTTCATCCTCTTGAATGATGCAAGTAGCCATATTGCAGACAAAAGGAAGTTACCTAGGAACAAAGATGAAAGAAAGCCAAATGCTTGATTATACCATGCCTGCAGCCCAACTTACATCTAAATTTCTGATTATGAAAGATACGTTTTATGGTTTGTTGATACACACAGCATCATAAACACTTTCAAATTAAGACATTTTTGTGCTCTGAATTTTAATACAAGTTTGAATTCAAAGCAACATCTTATCTTGCTTAGAATGAAATCAATAGCAATATAATTTTTGTATTATAAAACAATAGTCATCACTATAGCATTTGAGAAATTGTAGTATCCATGGCAGACAGTGAAAAGGAAATACTGGAGGAGGCAAATTTATAACTGTAAGAAAAGTCACAGAAATTCTTTTTAGAAAGAAATTTTAAAAAGGAAATAGTTTAGAAACATATGCCACAATTATATTCCTGTAAATATTGCAAATATCTCATCAGAGGAAAAATGAAAAATTATAGGCATTTAAAATGCACATTCTCCTTGACAATCTTAGCCTTTTTAGTATTGTGTATCTAATTTATTAGTAATATCTCATGCCCAATATGCATACACCCCTATTATTTTCATTACATTCTGCCTAATTTATGGATTTTCCAGGCTACCTATTATAGAATGCTAATAATGTTTTGTTTGCACTAACAGTATTTTGAGCATCTGTCACCAAGTTTTGGGGCTCTAAGGTGTCCTTACATTCTTGCCTTGAACAAAGAATTGGACAAAACAAGTGCAAAATATATTTAAATTTTATGTTTATTAAAGGTAGGAAAAAGAAACAAGCTCTGCAGAGTGAGCTTGGGTCAAATAAAAGTAGGGAAAAAAGTACATTCTACAACAGGAAAGCCAACCACTCTGAACGAACACAGTAGCACAAAGCTCAATGGCCACTGTCTTTTCGTATCTCATACTCCCCTGGCTGGCATCAGGTCTATGCCTTCCTACCAAAAACCTGCTTGAGTTCTTGCAAGAAGTTAAGATGGCACCCTCTGGTTAGATCCATGTGCAGGGATTTGGGAACTGTTCTGTATATGGGTCCTGGGACTTTGTAATTAACATGTCTTTCCTACTTTCCCAGCCATCTTTCCATGCCCTAATCTCCTGCATCATGTCCATATCAGAAAAATTATTTTCCCTTTCTTGTACTCTTTCCTACCTTCTCCACTGTGTGTTCACAAATGTGTGTATACACACAGACTAGTGTTTGGCACTAGACAGGGGTCATGGAGGTCCCCAAAGTGGGTCTGGGGAACTTTAACTCTTTAACTCTCTGTACCCATGGGGAAGCTTGCAGGTTGCTGATTTCCTTAGAAGAAAATGAATTTTTCAGGATATGTCAATAAGAGGCATAAAGATATTCATTAGGCAGAAATTTCAAAGTACGCACTCAAAGGGATAGAGTGCAGGCCTTGCAAAGGAGAGAGGCCCTATAAGCTTCTAGCTAGGTGTATTTATAGGGATTTGGAGGTAGAAATATGTAGAACTTGAGAATCTATGGAAATATGGGATTCAGTTTACGGATGAAGAGGAATAAGCCTTTCTTTGGGGGGGGCTGATGGCTCATTCATAGGCAACAGCTTTCACAGGTGATAGAGCCCATTTATAATGGGAAGGCTCATTTTATAGGTCAAAAGAGGAGGTCTACTTACTAGTGAAAATGGCTTATTTATAGATAAAAGGAAGTGGCCAAGGGTTATTGTGTCTTTTAAGGACCTTGGGATTTTTTTTTTTTACTGGATTTGAAGCTGTAGTCTTTATTAAAAGTACAATTTTATAATTATGATTTTTCTTATCTCCTTCTGTCCTTCTGTGTGTCCACATATGTAAGCATACATACATGCTAGTGTTATTGCTTCTTGCCAAGTATGACTAATTCATTCAATTCACATACTCTGGGAGACCTGTCCATAACCTTCCTGATTGTTTTCACCAGGTATTGCTTGACAGACAGCTCAAACTTCTGAATTAAAGATTAGCTCCAGCTGATAAAGTTCAGTTTCACAAACATTGAGGAAACAATGAGGTTTTTATTATCCATGGAGAACAAAAGCAAACAATTCAAACTAACTACTTGGTTTTATAATGAAAAAGTCTTTGCACCTCCAGTTCAAACATAGACTTCAATTCTTTCCAGAACATTCTGTTCTCTGGTGGGAATTGTTCCTGGAGAAGTGGATTTGATGTGAATTCCAACCAAAAAAAAAAAGATTATTCAGTCAGTTTTTTACAGCAGCCCCAGCCTTGGTTGTAGATTGCCTATCAGTCTTTGTATTGGAAATGAAACTAGAGGAATGAATGGGTCACCCATTCATTGATTTCTGTTAGGAATTGAAATCTGCTTGACTGGTTGGTGAGTTACACTAGTGTAGAAAAAGTACCCCCTTTCAGATGGGGAAAGGACTCTCCATTCCTTACAAAGGGAAATGCTGTTGATATGTCAACAGACCAGTATTTAGGAGGTGATCTTTCCCCAACATGCTCTACACATTTTAGAATTTGGTAGTCATTTGTGTTGGAAGAAAGTAAATGTTCTATGAACATGCTTTTGTATGACTCAGGAATCAGAGCTGTTGTTTTCTACATTTGAAATTTCTGCTTCTGTTTATTTTAGTTCATCTTTCAAGCAAGCACTGGACAGTGGTTTAAAAAAAAACGTTTTGTAATCTTTGCCATGTTTTCTTGCCAATAAATTCTACATTGGTAGTAGGCTTTTCTCTGTATCAATCAAAAACCCTGGACAGTTTAAATACCTCTACTGAATTGGAGTAAATATTTTTGGTCAAAATAAGGTTCTGATCATTTCTTCTTGAGTGTTAGGATTTGTTGTGGTGGCGGTAGCATAAGAAGTATTACTGAATTCTCCTAGTTATCCCTTTCTGTTTTATGAAATTGCTTGAGTTGCTGTGTGTGACCTCACACCCCGGCTCCCTTGGCTTAGCTGTACACAGTTGGGACCCCAGGATGGAGGTGACCCAACACTGATATATCAGGGCCGGTTCTTCCTGTCCTCTCTTCCCAGGTCTTGTCTTACATTTTAGGTGTGGAGAGCTTTATCTTCTAAGTAGTTACCTCTTGATAACAAGATGGTTGTTTCATTTTAGGCCACATGATTTTAGGCCACACGGTAGGGAAGTAAAAGAAGTTTCAAAAGACCAAAGCATCACACAAGTTGAGCCTATTCATTTCTGAAAGCTTTCCTGGACATCTCACCCAATAACACCTGAATAGAATTTTAGGGTAATACTCCAGGAGAGCAGACCTGGCCGCCTGTCCCCAAACTGGCAGTGGTGGGAGGTAAGGAGAGAGCTTTCTTCAGCGTGGACATTCTGGGCAGGACAGATGGGGGGTGCGTGCTCTGTTCAAGAGCTGATAGAAGCCGTGAGTTTTATAAGAAACAGTAACAAAGACAAGGTGCTGAGGTTTCATAGCCAGCAACCCTGGTCAAGCCATGATTGGTCATTACCTCAAGACTGGTTCTGTGAGGTCCTGGGAAAGTCATCGTTGTTTGAGGGTGCAGTCTGATTTTCAGTGTGAGAAGTGTGGGACCCCCAAAAAGTAACCCGGAACAAAATCGAGATCTCTCAAAAGAGCGCTTTATTTAAGCTGGTACCCAGCGGCGTCTCCGTTGCAACGCAGGCAAGGAGAGCGCCGGGTGGGCGGATGGTCGGGATTTTATGCTTAGCGAGGGTTTAGGAAAGGGGAAGGGTAGGGTGCTTGGAGACACATACAGAACAGAAAACGGCGCAGCAAGTTTAGACATGCAGCTTAAGCAAACTTTTAGCCCGGGGAGGGGGCAGGTTACAGCAAGTTACAACATGTTTGTCTTATAGCAACAGGAGCAAGCGACATTTGTTTGTCTTGTAGCAACAGGAGCAAGTGACAACATTAACAGAAGCAGGTTACAACAAGAAGACTGCTCTTATTCAGAAGGACAACCTCTGTTCCCATTGTAGGGTAATTTCTCTCACTTAACAGTGACCTCATCATGGGGTGATCTTTACAGTTCTTCTATTTCGGGAACCTGAGGTGACCACAGGTTGAGGACAGTACCTGGATAATTCCAGGCACCACTGCAGGGGATCTGAAGCTGGATGGATCTTGTAAAAGTTGCCAATTGGATGTCTCTGCAATCCTGAAAATTACTTTAAGTACTCTTATCTTGATGTCTTCAGACTTGAAGGGCAATGTGATAAGGCTATGAAAATTTAGGACTAGTAAACTTTGTATTACTGGTTTTTAGACAGATACTCCTTAATTCATTAACATGCCTACACGCAGAGCTGCACAGGTATCTGATGCAAAGTTTTAAAATAATAAAGGCAACACGTAAAAAAAAATGCAACCAGAGATGTCGAGCTTTGTCCTGCTTTTAGTTACTAGCTGAGGATCTGCAGGCCCAGCTTAACATGTAAATCTTTTTGGCTTTGTTACTGGACCACTTCTAGCTGCATAGGAGTCTGGGGAAGTAAAGCTTCAGCTGAGAACGTGGTTACCTGCACAAAGTCGGTGCTGTTAGGGAGGACAATGAAGAGAATGGATATTGGAAAGACAATCAATAAATGTCTATGATACTATAAAAACAGCTTTTTAAGTATTTAAATCATTTGACCCGGAGATTGGTGTTCATGGGCCATGTTGTTATTCTTTGCCTTTTCCTCTGTGTCTTAAGCACAGCTAGAGAGTGGTGGTTACTGCAGTGCTGTACAGCTGCCTCGTTCACAGTTGGCCGTGCTCAGGCACCTATCCAAACATGGGTGGCCATTGCCCCTCCCGGGAGGGTGGTGCTAAAATTTCTGTCTTTCGGAAATGAGCTATCATCAAACCATTTGTCCGCTTACTTCTCTGGGTAATATGTACAAATAGTGGAGAGCATTATCCATGTCTAAATAGAAAAGGGCAAACAAGTGAACTACATGTGTCCCCATCAAATATATTATTCACAAAGGAACCAGAATGACTATTATGCACTTTGATTCTGTCCAGATATCTTGACAGCTTAATGTACAGCCTTTCCTCTGATAGGCTAAAACCCAGACTCCTTAGATTAGCATAGAATGGCCTCTCTACACTGGCCTCTTCCTGTTTCACCGCCAGTGAGCCTCAGGCTTGCCCTGTAGCTTTGGGTAGCAGTAAATTGTCTGCCCTTCTTTATTCGGTTCCCACTGCATGCCTTTGTTCTTGCTCTGAGGTCTCTCTGGAGTGTTCCTCTCCTAAGTCACTTCCTTACTCTGCTTTTCCTGTCCTTTAAGTCATTGTTTTATAGCTAGGATAATTTTTGCACTTCCCTGCAAGAGATAATGAAAGAATATCTTAAATATCTGAAGGCATTTTTAGTTATCCCAACTGAAGACAGGGTAGTATTGGCATTGATAGGTAGAAACTAGCAATGATGCTAAACAGCTTAAAATTTACAGGGCAAATCAATAGCAATAAATTATCCATCATGAGATGTCAAGAGAGCCAAGGCAGAGAAATGTTGCTTTCAGTGTTGTCTCCTGAAAAAACAAAAACTTTTCCAGAACTTTCCAAGACTGGTTTAGGTATCTCCCGTAATGTGATGTGGCCACTACTATTTATCTTTGTGACTTCACAGACTCTTTGGTTGTCAGATCAAGTTGTGCTATCACAGGGCCCGTGTTCATGTGGCCCTTCTTTAACTTTGTGATGACCTCAAAGCAAGAATAATAATGATACCGTTTTTAGTAAGTGTCTTGGTTACTTTTCTTTGGTTGCTCAGACAAAATACCCAATGCCGAAAGTGAAGGAAGGAAAGGTTTATTTAGCTTACAGTTTGTGGAGGTTTCAGTCCATACTTGGCTGGTTCTGAGGCAGAGCAGCACATGGCGGAGGGCAAACATTCATGGCAGCAGAGCACAGCAAAAACAACCAGAGCAAAAGGGAGGAATGGCAGACAAACAGCCTCTTTCTACCTCCCCTACATGGTAAACAGGCTACCCCACCCAGGGGGCGTGTAGCACTCACATAATCTCCATGCCCTCCTCTTCCACAGGCTCAGGATGTGTACAAAGTAAGCTCCCTGGCTTCCTGCTGAGTCATTCAGCCAAAACTCTGGACTTCCCAAGTTAACACAATGTATCAACCATAATAGTATGTCCAAAAAAAAAAAAACACACACAACTGTAAAGTGCTTCCTTTATGTGAAAATGGAAAAGTGCATGACTTAAGAAAATATTTTTACAAACTATAGCCTGAGGTTCCTATAATCTATAGTAAGAAGGATTCTTCTATCCATGAAATTATGAAGAAAAAACATGAAATTGTGCTAGTTTTGCAGTCACACCTCAGACTGCAAAAGTTACAACCAGTGATAAGTGCTCAACTAATATAGCAGAGGCATAAAATATGTGTGTACACAAATATGTGTAAGAAAATATCCAGTAGATGTAGAGTTTGGAACTCTCCCTGGTCCCAGGCATGCACTAGGGCTCTTGTAACATTTCAACATGGGTAAAAGGGGATCACCGTCCAATTTCATATTCAAGATTTTTATATTATTGTTTTACAGAGTCTCTCCTCTCCCTAACTCCATCCCCACTGTGTAAGCTCCAGGTCCCATAGCTTGGACCAGCTGCTGGCCAGGCCTACTATAAAGCCTGGGGCACTATGAATATGCATTGAGGATCACGACCATGATTCACCAGGACTGAAGTCTCTTCAGCAAATTTCTAACCTACAAGTTTCTAACCTGCTCACTGACTGGTTAAAAACAAATGAAAGCAGAAATCCTCTATTAGGACACTGCTTCCCCTCCTTAGTAGTAGGGTCTAGAAAGCTTTTCAACTTCCCCACTAGGGAATCAGCAATCAGCACATTTTCTTTTGTTCTCTCTTTGCAGTTGAGTATTCACCATCTCGAGGACAATACAGAAAGAAAATGTGTGCTACTACTGGTTATTTGCTGATGAGAATTTTGGCATTACTGGAACAGCTAAGCCCTGGCTCCAGGAGAATATCTGAGGCTTGGGAGTGTTGGTTAGTATCAACTTTCAGTTCTCGTGTTTGCTGTGTGGCTCTCTGACTTGCAGATCTCCTTCCTTCCTACTTCTAGCAAACGCCATCAGCCTTCTGTTCCCAGGAATAGCTGTGTGCATGTGTGGATCTTTGACTGCCTTCCATTCTTCCAATGTCAAAGGCAATAGGAAGAAAAGCTGGACAGGTCAATGAGAAAAAAAAAAAACCCCACACCAAGAGGGCAATACTGATGTCCAAGCTGCATTGAAAACTACATAAGATATTGGAATTCTGACCACAGAGAAGTCAGGTGGCAGACACCTAATGAAAATGGAAAGATAGTAATAGAAAAGGGATTGCAAGAAAATTAAACTCTCAGGCTGGTCAGACTCAAATGAGGATGAGAAATAAGAATATACATATCAAAAACTCTTTTTACTGTAGAGATGATTGCTTCGTTCCTTCCCTTCCATTTGATTTCTCCTTGCTATCTGATCACCTTTTTCCAAGTAGAAATTACATTGGCTTTGAGAAACCATAGGCACAATCCCTTTCTTAACTGATTTACACCAGCAACTGCTCTTAAAGTGTCAGTACTGATTCTGGTTAGGCTGGAGACTGACAAGGGAAGAGCTACATAGGGTCATTTTGACCTAAGAAAAAGTAGACCAGGAAATAAAAGTAAATGTTGTACCATGGCGAATCATATGGTTGCTGGTCTCTGAGCCTCAGTTCCTACGCTTGTAAAATGAGATTAATAATATTCACCCCTCGCATCATTTGAGGGTGGATGCGCTGATGTACACGAGGTTTCTGTCTCCTGATACTTGGTTCTTCTCAAAGCTCCATTCCATAGTTCCATTGTTTTAATTCACAAGAAGGATGTAGTAGTCACTCCCAAACTGTTGTCTTCAGACCTCCCTACTAGTTCTGTACATTCTATCCCCCCTAAAACATCTCCATTTGACCCCTGACACACCTGAAATGTACTCCAATAAGCTAAATCCACCTCTTACATCACAGATCTGGTCTTTTCTTAATGTTCTCTGGCTCAGGAATGGTACTACTACTTAGCTGAACAAATCAGAAACCTAAACATCAGCTTTAATATTTTAGTGACTTAATTCTATTTGATATGGGGTTTAAGTATCCTGAATTTAGCTCCAGATTTTCATATTTTATACCCCTGAAGACAGGCATAGAAAAGAAAAGCACAGATTATTTTAATTGATTCCTACTTCTCCAATAAAGCATTTTGTCCCTGAACCCATTTAGCACCCAGAGGTAACAGGGAACTACTGCTCCCCAAAAGGCTGGCCTGGTGCACAGAGTCTTACAAAAAGCTCACACTTACTACATCAGCGTTAGGTGTACTTTCATGTCAGCTTCCCTCGGAAGGCAAAGGAAATCCCAACAGCCTTCAGAAGAACTGAAAAAAGCAGAAAGAAAGCAGAGTTGAGGTGCTGTTTTTTGCCTCCAAATACATACTACATTTATCAAAGGAAATAAATATGACTCCTTAAAAATGTTTGCTATTGCCATTTAATTTCTCTTCTATAATACCACTCACTACACAGGCTATTAGAGAATATGAAACTAGAATATGAAACTCTTCAAAGAGTGTTCAATTATGTTTCCAACTTGGTTTTATTCTCCAATGAATATATTTCAATATTCACAATTACTATTGGCCTCTGATTTATGATTTCTCTTACGCTACATTAAGTTTTTAAAGTGTCACCTAGAGCCACACACTTTAAGGCTCAGAGGTATTGGTAATCATCAAGTACATCGCTTCATTTTCAAAACAAACTGGGATAAGGGAGATCAAGATTTGTCCGAAGTTGTCTAGAGAGTGGCCAAGTCGAATCTAGAACCCAGATTTTGTGAACCTCTGTCTCCTTCCTCACATTTAGTATTGATATTCTCTTCCCACTTTAAGCCAAAGTTTCCACCACAGTGCTAAAAGTGCACTTGAAAATTTCATTAAAGTTTCATTAACTCTTTCTTACATGTTTCATGACACTCTAATCATAATTAAAAATCAGAAAAGAAGTTTTATTAAAAGAACACAGGAGGGAGAATTAGTGTATCTTGACTGCTCTCCTGTTTCTCATTCTTTCCGCATTTTCCCTGGATGCTAACTGCACTGACCATTCTGAATCTTCCGCTGATGTTGATCACCTCACCAATTGCTATAAAATTGACATTAAAAATCTTTTGAATTCATCATCAAAATAATATAAACCTATTAATACAGTTGTATCTTCAGTTGTCTGCTTCTAAACATTAAACTTTCATTTAAAGTTGAATCAGGTAAAAGAACTGTTTTTTAAGCCTTTTGGGAATTGGCTTCCAACCACTATTATAGCAGCTGAATTAATTATTAAAATAACAGATTATTTACTTTAACATTAACTGCTTGCTTTTTAAAGCAAATTTATATGAGTAAACAGCCTACTGTTCCCTGCATATTAAAATTGAGAGTATACAAAGTAGATTTCAGCTTTGTTTAGCTGCTTTGCAAACTTTAGACATTACAGTACCCTATAATGTAGTGTACTTATAAGAAGAATCCTTAGCAACTATGTGACTTGATATTTCTCTGTATATATCACACAATATGATCTTCACCCAGGATCTTACAAATGAGTAGTTCTGCCTACATCAGGAGCATCACTTTTCAAACACTGATACATGTAATAAATATGCAAATATTTAGGTCAAGTAATGCTTTTATTTCTCCTATCATTATGTGTGTGCATGTGTGTGTGTGTGTGTTGTGTGGGTATGTATGTGTGTGTGCGCATGCGCACACAAGCCGAAGCAGGCATGTGGAGTTTGATCAAACAGTATGGTGAGTGCTGCTGTGACATACCACCCAACAGAAAGGCAGGGATCTTCAATACAAGACATAGCCTGCTGAGTCCTAGCAATGGTGTGTGATGAATTTGAACTTTAATGCAATCACTTTATGAGCTACAGTTGACAGAAGGTGCCTTTTAAAATGTGTTGTATGTAAATCATGGCTCACAGTCAATGCATTAACATGGAATTCTGTCAGTTTCATTGGAGCTTTGCCACTATCCACTTCAGATTCTAGCTTTTTAAGAAATGTCATTGCAGGGGATGAAATTTGGGTCTATGCTTACAGAGACCAAGGTTCAGATTTCTAAATGAAAATGATGCAGTTCTCCTGTGCAAAAAAAAAGAATGTCGATCCAAATCCAACATCAAAGTGATGTTGATTATACTTTTTGACCTCGATGGAAATGTGTGAGCTGAGTCTGTACCCAGGAACACTATGGTGAATTCTATCCTAATGGCTTACTAGAGTGTTTAAGAAATGATGTGTAGACAGTGGCTTGAGAAATGGACAAGTGGTTTCATCCTCCCTCATGACAATGTTCCATGTTACATATTGCTTCTGGTATGGCAATTTCTGTGAAATAAAAACATTACAGGACGTCCTCCTCCATCTTATACAGTGGGCTTAGCACCAGGCAACTTCTGGCTCTTCCCCAAACTCAGAGTGACTATGAAAGATAAAAATTTTGAATCAAATCAAGATAGCAAGAAATCATGACAGTGCAACTAAAGACACTCAAGAAAGAGGGCTTCCAGAACTGCTTCAGAGAGTGGTGAGAACTGTGGGATAAATGTGTTTGAAGTGGGCGGCGAGTGTTTTGAGGGGATGAATGCACATATCTCTATTACTATAACAAATTTATTGAAAATTTAAACATTCACTGAATGTTTTTTTGCAACTTGGACATAAAAGAAAACCCAGAGATACTAACATGAATTCTCACTGACATTTCTGACCCAAGCTTCCTCAAGTGATGGGCAGCTAGACCTTCCCACTTGTGAAGAAATGCTTGGGCTCTGGGTACTATGGTTGATTCTAAAGTAGACTATTGAATTCAGGGTCAATAACTTTTTCAGAACTGTTAGAAGGGGAGATTCTCTCCTATTGTGATATGAATATAATTTTTCTTTAGTATGCAAGAACAAAATTGGAATTTAAAAATTTATAGTTATACAGTTCTTACAAAGAGCTTTAAATTGAATAAAATAACCTATTCTGTGATTGATCCAACATGGATCTGATAAAATATTATATTGGTTAAGATGGCTTTTGGTGCTATGACTCATTAGTTCTAGCTCACCCTCCTTTTATTTCCTTAGGGAGAACAGATTTGTAATTGCTTTGCCATTTATACTACAAAACATACAATATACAGTCTTCTGTATAGACCACTCTAAGATGTTCCTTGAATAACTCAGTTATTTTCTAGGAAATTACAACTATTCTGTGGTATGAAATAATACTAGCCTGCTGTTTGCCTCTGTGGTTTATTTCTTGACTTCTTTGATCTGAATTTCTCTTCTAAGCTCTCCCAAACAATCCTGTCAAAACCTAGAGTAATAAAAGAAATTGTGTCAGACAGAGGGCCAGATGAGATTATAACACACACACACACACACATACACACACACACACACACACACACACACACACACACAGAGTGGCATTTTAGAGATTCAAGGCCAGTTTTGTATTCCAATACACTTCACACTTATATATATTTATGCCTATGTGCTAATGAGAACACTCTCCTTCTAACATCAGTGAGTCATGGTCTTGGGTTCATTTTTTCTGTCTTGTTTTTATCCTTCCTTACTCCTGATATGGCAGTTCCTAAGTTTCTAGGAACCAACATCCTTCCCTGATTTGTGTATTTCCTTATGTGCTTTGACTCATGTTACATTGCGCAGACACTATACTTGAACCTAGTAGAGGCTATGTGACTTACATTCCAGAACTTTTGTCCAAGTAATTGGAATTATTAGAATACAAAGGCCATCTTCCATTAACTGCCCTTGAATCCAGGCAGATAACTTGGAGTGGCTTGCTCCTGAAGTGAACACCCATTAATACTGAGCATTCACCGCCCCCTCACTTCAGCATTTACCACCCCTCTGCACTCACCACTCCATGATAGTAGACCTGAGGGGTTTCCATTCTGAGCCACTGTGCATGTCTAAGGACTTTCTCTGGCCCTAGCAGCATATTCATATCCACAGGATAGGCTGGAAGTGCCAGAGAACTGAGAAACTTTCTACCAGTGATGGGCTGGAGAGGGTGGATCCAAAATCCAAACTCAAATTTCTTCTCTCCTTGGTTGACAGATCTCTGAAGTATAGACTTCAATTTCCATGTCAACTTATTATGTTTTTAACCTCTGAATGGATATATATCAATCCCCAGCACCAAAAAGGAAAAAAAAGTGAGAGAAGGACATTCATTTCTTTGGTAGTAAAGGGGAGGTACGGAAGGAGAGTCTGAACTTCTTGTACCTGCAACATACTGCAGGCAAGATAGGTTTTTAGGGAGATCACCATACCTGGGTTTTCTGGCCTTCCCCACATAGAACTTTGTTTCTCTTTGTGTTAGTATTTTTTGCAATACTAAACACAAAATCCTGCAAAGAACTCTGCTTCTCTCACCTGTATAGATACCAGAGCTTGTTGGACTTATTTATGCATCAGGAGGACAGAGAGCATGGAAGAAAGACCACAGAAGGGGATTGGTGCACAGTAGAGCTTTTCTTCATGGAGAGCAGAGGGAACTCAGATTCAAGTGTCCCCAGTGGAATGGGACAGCCAATATCATCAGATTCTGTCCATTTTCCATCCCAGGTTCCAGGTTGCAGAGTAGGTCGTGGTGGTGAACCTATGCACACATGCCACAGTGGGCTGTTCATACCATTGAAAGTTCTAAAAGGTTTATTATCACCACACTAGGTTCTTCTAGCTAGAGGACTAAAGGTTTGGAAACACTAATATGACTTACAAAAATACACACTTTTATTTAAAGATGTGTGTATTTCAGATAAGATGCTTAGTTACAATAGAAATAAATAGAGAAAATAAAGAAATAGATAAGTGCTTGAACCATAGATAAGGAACCATATGCTGTGCAGCCATATAGAACAGATTCATGAACAAGAGTGGTTGGTCTACAACAAGTGCACCACCCTGAACCAAGGGCCTCTGTCCTATGAGACCCCAGCGCCGCTGTGTGAGGCAAGTGTGTCTTTGTATTTCAGGATACTGGCTCAGTGCTCAGTGGGAGGTTCAGATCGAGGTCTGCTGGCTTGAGGTAATATAATACCTTACAGGATTTTTTTATGCAGAAAAAAATGAGACACAGCTTTCAGTACCCTGAGAATGAGCACTTTTTGTTATGTTTGCAGATGCCTCAACCAGGATTCTAATCTATTTGACAATTTTTGCACCATATGAACAGTGTCCACAGGCTTTAAAAGAGAAAAATATGCACAAATCCGACATAAAGATTTATGAATTTCAGTGCAAAACAATCCAATAGGGAGATTTTAAAAATTAATTTGTATTCTATGCAACACAACATGGAGTATTTGAGGCATTTAAGAATTTTTAAATATGAGGGAATGTACCAAATAGGGAAAGCTATTCAAGTGAAATAATGCATCAGAGTTTCCAACAACTAGGGAAAACTTACCTTTAAAAAAATCCTAAAGAATATGTTGCAAAATTGAGTTTTGCTTTGCCCACACAGGAGTAGTAAGTAACCAAAGCCCCAGGCTTCATTTGTGCTAAAGAGCTCTGAATATGTAATATTGCAGTCAGTTCTGCGCTTTGAATACAAGTCATCATGTGTGTTTGTAAACAACTAAAAGACCTAGCTAATCTTGAGCAATACACAAATGAGCCATCTTTGAGAATGCCAGTTGCCTGCTAATAACTTGCTGAAATTGCTCTCCAGCACTAATTGAAACCATAAATCCTCATCATACTCACAGCCTAACCACCGTCTACCATTAGCTCCCTTCAGTTCTTAATCTTCTTCTTCTGGGGCACTTTCTTGCTGTATCCTTCTTCCCTTAAAAAGCAGCCACATTTATTATTTCAGTGCAAATACTTTGAGATATTCCTGCTGGAGAGCTATATAACATCTACAAACATGTCAGCACACAGGCTGCTTCATAGCTGTATCTAACCATTCCCCTTGGAACAAGGTCAAAAAATGTCTATGAACTGTATTTTCATTTATTTCATCCTAATGCTATAGATAACACAGATGGAAAGAATATTAAATTCTGTTTTGTTAAGATAGGCTTCTTCTATTATATAGTAGAGCTGGTAGGAGGTTGTGGTTGCTTCTACACAATTTGCCAGACAAGAAAAATGGCTTCGTAGACCAACTGACAGCTTTATTTTCATGGCTCTGGCAGAAAAATAGTCAAAAAAGATTGCAGAGGTGGCTGAGTAGAATGCAACACAAAAGTTCAGCAAAATATTAACTGGTTGTAAAATGAGTGGGAAAATGTAGTAAAGGAACTGGCATTTCGGTTATATAAAAGCCACTTATTAAAACATTTTTATAGCCAAATTATGCTCCCTTTCTGTGTTGTACCTGTGAGTCTGATACCTGGGATAGATGGTAAAGAATCCTTCTGCTAGGCACAAAATATTTATATGGAAGAAGCAGCTATGAATCATTTTATGGCAGAATCATGCTCCTGGTTCCAAAGAAGGCCCCTGGCAGTTCTGGTCTGATTTATATTGGGCCTTGTACTTTCACAGATCTGTTCTGGACCCATTTATTTGCCTACAGAGCCACTCCTAGGCCTTCTAAAGGACACTTGTAATTAATGTGGAATGCTGCAAAGCTTGTGTCCAGACAAGTCCACTTGGGACCTTCAAATAACTGAGACAACCAGGAAAGCTGCAAGTTTTCTTTCCTTTGAGGCAGAAGAAGCAGGGTCCTATTTTTCTTAGATGATGCCCCACTTGGTAGAGTTATCCTCATTTCACCCCTTTAGCCAAACACTCTCACCAAACAAATAAAATTGTTTCTTCTGTCCTTTTTTAAGAAATAAGAAGTTGGACATTCCCTTAAAAAGCTATACTTTAGCACAAAATTGAAGAGCATACATTCCCCCACAATAATATGCCTTAATGTAATGCTTTAGGAGATATTAGTATGTATTAGTTCACAGAAAGAAAAATTGCAATGAAATGCATAGGAAACCACCAGATGTGATAGAATGACTCAGGTTAGGAAACTGGACCTCCCAGCACTTCTTGTGTCTTAACATATATTACAAATCTTCAAGGAATATACAGCCCTTCCTCAGAATCCTGTGGAATTGGTACCAGGGCTCCCTACAGATGTGAAACTCCACAGATATGCAAGCCTCTTACATCAAGGGGCATCATGATATGTGTACACAGAAACTACAGACATTCTTCTGTGTACTTTAAGCTACCTCTAGGTCACTTATAGTAGCCAGTACTTCATCAATGCTATGTAAATAGTTGCTGTGCTGTATAATGTGGAAAATAATTATAAGAAAAATGTCTGCACATTCAGTACAGACGCAATGTCTTAATCAAATATTTTCAATCAGGCCGCAGGACAGTGGCAGTTTGTGCCTTCGAGTTGGCCTAAGGCCTCTCTAGCAAATCTGAGTATGTTGTACATAACGTCCTCTAATGCTATATTGTCTTTCTCAGAACTCCAGGAACAGCAGGGTGTTCCTAACTGGGAGATTAGGTTTCTCAGTTACCTGCACAATTGCTCTGGACTTACCCACAAGGCTCAGCCTGTGGAGTTGCGGGCCTCAACAACATGCTGAGGATCCCTATGTGTCCTCCACTGGAAAGTGGGTGTCACCTAACTGCTGCTGCATCACAAGGAAGCACAGAGTGACTTAGAATAACCTGCAGTCTCACATAACCATAGTCGCACAGCTTTCTGGGCCCAGAGTCCAGAAGCTGTCTAACTGGGCCTTCCTCAAGGTGGTGTGCACTCAAGACATGAACCACGGTGTCTTTCTTATCTGGTACCCTGACGGGGGAGACTCAGCCTCCAGACTCACTCAGCTTGCTGGCAAGATTTATTTTCTTGTGGCTGTGAGACTCATGGCATCTTCAAAGCCAGCACTGGAAAGAAAGATGTGAGTAATATGAACACCACAATGTGATCACCTTCTCCTCATCACCTTTGACATATAGTACTCATTAAAGGAGAGATAAAGGTTCTTCTCAAGCCTGAGGTGAGGGGGGTCACACGAAGGCATCCCCGTGAGTGACACCATGAGACCACCTTCCTGTATGTCCATCATTGGGGCACTGTGGTGGTGAGGATGGAGTTTCAACTTGATTGGCTCTGAGATCTATGGGAATTAATGGAACACACTTCTAGGTATATCTGGATGGGTCATAGACGTGTGGCCTTAGATCTCTGTCTGATCCTTCAACTTTTTGCTCTGGCCCTGTTGCCGTGCTCTGCTTTCTGGTTGTTATGAACTATCCAGCTTTGCTCAGCCAGTCCTTCTGCTCTGAGGGCTCTGCCTTAGAGCCAGGGGACTATGTTCGGAGATTCCTGAAACTGAGATTTAGCCTCTCTCGATTTAAATTGTGGGTGTTGGGTATTGTGTCTTGGCAACAGGACAGCTGACTAATACTGGAATGATAATAGACAGATACCATAGGTTGTAGTATTTAATTAACGCACAGAAAACCTTTAGAATGGTACCTGGCATCTAGTAGATGCTCACTCTAGGTCTGGGGTTGATAACCAGGCCTATAAGTGGAGGAGGGTGGTTTGGAGTAAATGAGTGAATGAATAAGGCTGTTTTCCAAATTTATAAGTGGATAGATTCTTTCCAAGCAGTCTTTATACAGAGCTGATTTCCCTAGTGATTTTAGATCCATGGCTGTGAGCTCTCTGGGGGTGTGTTGAATGTCAGCTGTAGGTGGGTATTACTTGCCTTAGTCATTTGTAACTAATTTAAAGTACATGATATTTTCAGGCAAGTGTCTATAATTTCTGGCTTTTGCTGATTGAGAGAATGACTTGTTTGCTATCTTCCCTTACAACTGTAGGAAACTGAATCGAGAAGCAAGGGGCAGGCTGAATAAATTGGCTTCTGCTGGTATGAGGGGCCCAGGTGATGGTTGGGTACAACAGGTTGGCCTGAAGGCAGCATTTAGACAGTCACAGAACTCAGAAATACTTTCACCGAGCAGAGGATCCCACCTTCAAGAGAATCCAAGCATGCGTTTTCTCCTTTAACCTTCCATTTCTTCTGCATCAGGCTTGTTCTAGATGCTCAGGGAGCGATGAGGAGGGAACATAGAAAACACACACACTTGTGGAATTTTCAAAGTATACTCTTTCCACTGAAGAGGAAAGAGAATCTGTCTCCTCTTCTTAAATCTGGCTCCTGTGTCCTCTGACCAATAAAATATGGCAGAAGTGGTAGAAACTAATCAGTTTCTAGTCTGAGGCCTTCAGAAACTTATAACCACCAGTCCATTCACTTGGGAGACTTGTGTCCAGGCCCGCTAGAGATGGGCAGATGGAATCATCCCCAAAACTGCCTGGCTGCCTGGAGACTGGTCCTCCCAGAGGGTATCCTCCAACTCCAGGGATGCTGGCGCCATGGGGAGCAGAAATGAACTGTCTGTACCAGCACCAATCCTGCCCAGCTGTAGGTTCATGAGCAAAACGATGGTTGTAATTTGAGGCCATTAAATTCTGAGGTAATTTGTTCTGCAGCCATAAGTAATTGGCACGATACCCCACTTCAGACTGGTGGAAGAGATTGCCATCTGGATTTATAGATTTAGTACAGTCTTCGAAAACTATAGACCACTAACAACAGAAGTTTCTTGTGCTAACCTGGATGCTCAGCAGGGTAGGAACATGGTTCTAAGACATCATGTGACCAAGAAGCCTGGATTTCCAATGAAGTCAGGGAGGGCTGGCCTGGGAAAGTGACATTGGTGCCAGGAAAAGAAGAGGCAAAAGTTCAGTGTGGCTGGACAGGGGAGGGAAGGAATGACACAGGAAGGTACAGTCAAGTATTAAGTTCAAGTGTGCCCACCCTTGACCCCAGTAGCGCAGTGAGTTCTCATGAGAGATTAGGGCAAGACTGTGGGGCCCACAGGCACATGCAGAGTTAGCAAGCAAGAAAGGGGGAAGGTTTGTGATCAACCTGGCATGACTTTACCTTTTTACCTTCAAGTGCGACACATCATGAATGACTGCATGGTAAGGGAGACAGGGGTCCGGCTTCTTGGAAGAAGAAAGGCTGAAAACATTCTGTTGCCAGTTCTACCTCCATTTCTTAGCTGACCTAATTCAGTAGTGATGTCTGCAAGAGTTTTGAATAGATTCGCACAGGCTAGTGTATCACAGATTGCTTGCTATTTTTACATCTTGTCAGTGAAGCAATTGGTCCTTATAGGTAAGTATGCTGGTTTGAAGGGCAGCCTTCACTTCTCAGCCTCTGTGTGGAAAGTTCATGTGTATCATGACAGTGGCCTTATCTCTCCTCTGATGTCCTAATTTTGAACATCTCTCAATTTTCTGGCAGCATCTCCAGCCCAAACACAGTTTCACCTTGTCCTTCCTTTCCATTCTCATAGCACATCACATGATCTCAAAGCTCAGTCTCAGCTTCATTCAAGACACAAATATTGTTTTGAAGTTCTTTTGTGGACCAGGCACGAGGCGCTGAAGAGACAGGAAGGGGGATCAGTATAACCTGATCGGGATAGCAGCTGTCAACCCTGGTAGTGCATTCACAGAACCAAGACCTTTAAAATATGTTAATATCTTGGTCCTATGTGCAGAGATCCTGATTTTACTGGTATCTATCTCATTATTGGAGCAGGAGTTGTAAATAAACTGGGGGGGGCTGGGGATATAGCTCAGTGGAATAAGCGCCTGCCTAGTAAGCGCAGGGTCCTGAGTTTGATCCCCAGTACCGCAAAAAATAAATAAATAAATAAATAAATAAATAAACTGGGGAAAGAGTCTAGATTGGTTCAAATAATAGCTGAGTAGACATGGAGACCACAACAGAAACTCATGTACCTTAGTGTACAGATGGCTCATGCAGAAATATTTACAGGTCTGTGTGTGCACATATGTTATGTATTCATGTATATTCCCTTCTTGCTTGGCCACCTGAGCAAACTGGGAGCAATTATACCTCAGAAACAATAAGAACACATAATGCCCAGACCCTGATTTCTAACAAAAAAAGGAAAGACAGATCCTTGAAGAAATGAATGATTTTATAACTGGGGCGGAAAAATGCATGAGATGAGCTAGAAAGTAAGGAAGTATGTAAAACAAGACAGTGTCCCACATCAATGGAGTTGGTGTCAAAGGGACACTGAAAATTCTCCAGTGGTAAAAGCTGAGAACATTTGTGCAAGAAAATAAGTAATAATGGCTTATAAAGCAAAGCAAAAACAAATATCTTTGTGTCCGCATTGGTGTATATAATGATTGAACAAACAAGTAAATGGGAGAAGGGAAAGCTCACATGCAGAACTCCAAGTTATTATATGCGTACTCTGCTGCCAAGGAACTGAGCACAACTCCCTAGTCTGGGCAGGCTGCAGGGTGGCCTCTTCTCAAAGACTACTTACACTATGGACATGGGAAAAATAGTAACCTCACAAAGCTGGAAAAATCTGGCAAATAATCAGGCAGGTGATCAAGGTTAACATTCACGTGATCAATCACACCGGTAGCTTGCACCCTGGGTATGAAATTGGCACTTTACCTCGGTGGTCTTCCTTTCAAAAAACTGTAAATCCTTAATATCAGAAAAAAAATCAGACAAATCCCACCTGAAAGATATTCTGAAAAATCTCCCACTAGTACTTCTACCAAGACAATGGGGAGCTAAAACATGGTAACAACCTAAAGGGGCCCCCCAAAGATGTGCAGCTAATGTAGTGTGCTGTCCTGGATGGAGTTCTGAAGCAAAGAAAGTATGTCAGGTAAATTCCAAGGTAATTGGCATCAAGCATGAGATTTAGTTCATAAGAATCTATCAGCATGACCTCATTAGTTGTGATAAATGTATAATGTTGATATAAACATGCTACTAAGAAAACAGTGCAGTATAGATGGGAATTCTCTATACAGTCTGCTCAACTTTTCAGTAAAAGTGTTCTAAGATTAAAAAGCTTATTTTACCAATCAAAATCTTGCATGTTTTGGTCACCCATACATCATTTTGCCACGTTCTCTGGCCAGTTAGGTAGACTGTAAGTTCTTTGAAGTCAAGGAAGACTGTTTTGTTCTAAGTTATTTAAGCATGTACTGCAAGGTCCTGCATACAATAGTGAGGCAGCTAATGTTTGTTAAGTTTATTGGAGTGGCCTGAAATGTGTAATTTAAAGTAACATTTCTTTGAAAAAGTTGAAATGCATTGAATTAGCAAGGAAGTGTATTAAAATCACTCATGGTTCCATATGTCTACAAAAGATCACTGCTAATGTTTTGATATTCCTCTAGATATCCTTTTGCTTCAACATAAAATTAGAATCATGCACTACTTACTGTTTTGAAACCCATTTTTTACAACGGTCTCTTTTGAACTTGTTCCCATTCCATAAATAATCTTCTTAAAGCATACAATGAGATTTCTAGTAGCTGGATAATGTTTAATTGCTCACTTTGTGCAGAAACTGAAGGAATGAAGGAAAGAGGCAGGGCAAAGAGTAGAAAAGAAGGGGAACAGATGTAGGGCAAAGATGAGGGGCACGAGAGTGCTCAGCTTACAGGTGTGGGGAGAGTGTGGCAAGTGAGTGGAAAACCAGTCCTGCTTTTCGGAATCCACTTTTCTGCTGACCGAGGAGTGTTTCAATGCCTCCCTCTCTTTTTCTGCTAAACAGGAAGGCTGCTCACTATCAGGTACAGCAGCATCCTCAGTGCCATACTATTTCTGTCTCATTCGATGAATGATTCCAAGGCTTGCAAGTTAATTGGCAGACACCATATAGTTCTGTTGTGTCTTTGTAGAAGTTCTCTCAGCTCAAAGCCACTGCCTGGCCAATTTATGGAGCACTCAGATCTTGCCAGACAAGAATTAGTAGAGGAGGGTCCTAGTTTACCTTCTTGTCTTCAATGTACATTAAAGCACCAAATGACCAGCTTGAATATGAAAATTAACTTTGTGATGCAAACCCTCCATCAATTTCTACTAAAAAAAAAATCAACTTCCAACTTCCATAGAGCTCATCTATGTTCTTTGTCCACAGAAAAAAATTAACTTAGGATATCCTAAATAATCTCGTTTAATTATTTAATCAGGGCAATGGTTATATTTCTTCCACAAGCAATTATCTGGAAGTAGGAAAAAGGAGTCTGATATGCCTTATAAAAATCAGTTACTTGGCCCCAAATTCTCTGATATCCACTCGCTCCTCCCAAATGTGGAAGCAAAATTGAAGGGAAAACTATCTGAGTGGGATGCTATGAGTGGATACTTATTTTTGGCTGGTATAACAAGGACATTTAGAAAACAATGAACATTTTCGCAGGCAGTGCAGGAGGCAGTCACGAAAGTGTGAGACCAACATGGATTTGGGGGTTTGACTAGCATGTGGGTGACTGCTGACATTTGAGAACTTTCATCTGGGTGGATTGCAGATGCAGGAAATAAATGTGTAGGCATTAAGTTATACCAAGTCAACATCTGATTCAGTTGGATAGAGAAAAGAACCCAGTTCCTAGTCTTTTTGAGAAAAATACTATAGGATATTCTTTCAGTAGCCAGAATTTTTTTTTATCTTAAAAATCAAAGAAGGAAAACGTATTAATAAACACATCCATTTACAAAATAGCATAAGAGCAATACAAGCAGTACAGAGTTACAGACAAAGTGGTAGGAAATTGTCAATGGTTGTTGTATTACATATAGATATCTTCAAAGTGGTTTCTCAGGAAAACAGAGACATGCAAGATCGATCAAATAATTAATTATTAACTCTTCCTTTCAGTAAAGCAATAGAAGTCAGTAGTACAACTATGTTAGCTATCCTGTATACATGTGTATATAATTTCCCTTTCTTTCTTTTTCTGTTTTCTTGCACCCAGTTGCTCTTTACTTTTGAGCATGCTCCTTTCATTTCACAATGTCTGTTCTGCCTCTTAATTTTTATTCACTCTTTCAGATTCTTTCACTAGTGAGACAATATGTTGCTTACACATGGAGGTCTTGTTTATTTCACTTAGGAGTATGGTCTGTATTTGTGACCATTTACCTGTAAAAGCCTCAAGTTTATCTTTCTTTATAGCTGAGTAATATTCCATTATATAAAATTACCACAATTTTTTTATCCATTCCTCAGTGGATGGGCACTTGGGTCGCTTCCACAATTTAGCAACTACAAATTGCACTGCTATAAACATGGGCGCACATATATCACTGTGATATGATGTTTTCAGATCTTCTGGGAAAATAGCCAGAAGGAGAAGAATGGCTGGGTTGAATGGAACCTCCAGACCAAATTTACCGAGGAATCTCCAAACTGACTTCCACAGTGGTTTCACCAATCTGCATTCCCATTAGCAGTGCAGAAGAGTTCCTATTTCTCCACAGCCTCGCCACCATTTGTTACTGGATGATTTCTGAATGATAGCCATTCTTACTGGGGTAAGATGAAATCTCAGTGTTGTTTTAATTTGCATTTCTCAAATATATAATGATGTTGAACATTTCCTCATGTATTTATTTGCCATTTGTACTTCATCTGAGAAGTGTGTGTTCATCTCAAATGCCCATTTTTGGATTGGGTCTTTGAATTTGGGAGGCTGATGTTATTTAATTTTTCATGTGTTCTAGATAGAAGGCCATTGTTTGAGGGACACTCAGCTAAAATTTTTTCCCAATTTGTGGGTTTTCTTTTTACTCTGCTGGTGATTTCTTTAGATGTGCAAAAACTTTTCAGTAGGATGAGATCACAGCTGCAGATTCTTTGAAGTATTTCCCGTGTGGTTTGGTGTTTGTTCATGAACTCTCTGCCTACCCCTATGTCTTCAAGATTTTTACCTACTTTCTCTACCAATAGATTTAGTGTTTCTGTTTTAATATTGAGGTCTGTGATCCATTTTGACTTGAGTTTGTTGCATGGTGATAGACTTGGGTCTATTTTCAGTCTTTGGCAGGTGGAAGCCAATTTTTTCAGCACCATTTATTAAAGAGGCTATCTTTCTCCCAGTGAGTTTCTTTGGTCCCTTTATCAAAGATCAGATGGCTGAGTGTGTCTGTGGTTGTCGCTGCATCTTCCAGTCTGTTCCATTGATCCTCTGGTCTGCTTTTTAGCCAGAACCAGGTTGATTTTATTATAGTAGCTTTGTAGTATAATTTCAGGTCAGGGATTGTGATTCCACCTGACTTGTCTTTGTTGCCCAGGATTGGTTTTGAATAGTCAGAATTTTTAATCTGGCTGTTTAAAGAATATTTTGGGGCATAGAACATCAATGTTTCTACAATAATATAACTTTAAGATGATGTTCCTTTTGCTAGAGAAAATTTCAGGATCATGTAAGCCTATTATAAAGTCCATCTCAGGAAGATTATTAGTAAAATAATTAAAAGCCCTTCTTAAAAGTTGTCTTAACTGTGAGAGATGTTATGTCACTGAAATGTATACTGGGAGAGGGGAATCCAAAGGGTTCTTTGCTATCTCACTATATCACTGTGGTAAGTGCTAATGATTTCATCTGGTTAATCTGGCCCAAATCCTTACCTCATCATTTCCAAGATGTGGGGCTATCAGAAATCCACAGAGCCTTTCTGCATTTCAGTGTTCTTCTCTATGAAATGGAATATGTCGGTCATAATTGCAAGTGCTACAACCTCTACCATGGTACCGTAAGGGTGAGAAGAGGAAGGTCCAAAAGCCTGATGTAGATGATATAAAAGCCCTATGAAATGTGGGCACCAACACCACATAGACATTGCTCTGTGGTCCTACTTGTGATTAAAGATTTAGCAACTTGAAAATGTGTCATTTAATCATGAGTTGCTTTTATCAATTTTGTTCACGCAAAGCCAGACAAACTGTCCATGGAAGATAAGTAAATGCTGTCAACTGTAGGCATTCTCCAACCATGGTGTCAAGAAACTCTTAAAAGGGTGAAGAGTTTCCAAGTTCACCTATGTTTGTGGTCACAACAAGTGGGTCTTGAGTTCCAATTGGCACAGGAAATTGTGCCAGAGCAAGTCAGTGTTCTTGTTGCCTTAGCAACTAGGAAAAGAAAATCTTCCTCAAAACTCTCTCTCTGGGGTGGGGGGTATAGCTCAGCAGCATAGAGCCTGCCTGGCAAGCATGAGGTCATGAGCTCAGTTTCCAGTACCAAAAAATCCCTCACCATGAATAGCGATGAGGTCTTCACTGAGAAGGTAGTACCACAGGCCATACCCAGCAGCCTTGCAACTAAAGATGGACCACATGTTCCTACAAGCAAGGCTCCCTGGACAAGGGTCTAGGAATCCTCCCATTTGGGCTTGTGACTTATTTGTTTTTAAATTTGTGAACTCCTTCCTTAGACCTTCCACCACTCTGATAACGGAAGCTCCTCAAAGATGGGCGCGAGACTTACTCATGAGCACCGAAGTATGTGGCAAATGGGGGCAAAGCACTTGATGCAGAGTTAAAAAATGGCTTAAAATCTCGTCTCCAGAACTCATCATGCAGGAAGCTCCTGGTTCCCTCTAAGCCTTATTTTTTGCTCCTGGGAATTACTTCAACAGGAGAGTTTGATTGAGTTCAAATTTATTTGGTATTTGTATGCGAGGAGGTATAAGCTAGGTACTTTGCACATGTTCCCTCCCCAAGCTCCACAAGGCAATGAGGTATAACGTTATTTCCATCTGCAGATATAATCCTTTGCCATTTTACACAAGCATGTGTTAGAATGCTGCGGGGCTCAGGGAACCCTGAATACCCTTGGTGGTTCTCTGCTCTTTTCCCTTTGGACTCACTTGCAAAGTAAAGTGATCCAGTCTCATGGCTATACCATCTAGGGGACAATGACTTCCAGCTTAAAGTCAAGCTCAGAACTTCTTCCCACACCTAACTTCCCACTCACCTGCTGAATATGATCAGGCGTCTGATCATGACCTAAACTGAGCTCTTGGTACTTTTCCCCCTAAATGTGTTCCTCCTCCAGTTTTCTCTCCTCTGTAAGTGTGAACTCTGTTCTTTCGATTGCTCAGACTAAAAGTCTTGCAGTCCTCCTTGGGTCCTCATTAGTCTGACCTTCCACATCTGTGAAGAAGTCCTACCAGCCCTAGCACTGGGCCCCAGCTCTTTGGACATCTGCTGCTGCTCTGAGTTCATGCCACCACCATTTCTCTCCTGGAGGACAGCAGGAGCCTCCTACTGGTATCCTCGCTTCTGACCTTGATCCCCCACAGTCTGCCCTCATTGTAGCAGCCATGGTAACGCTGTGGGAAGATTGTCGGATGACATGTGCCCTCTACTGTATATCCTCTGCTGGCTGTATCACCATGTCACCAGACAGGGTCTGCAAAGATCCCAGAGAGAGGACCTCCACTCATTCTACTAATGCGATAGTGTGTAGGTGTTCTGACATCATGGAAAAGAATTGCAGGACACATCAGTGAGAGGCATAGAAAGATTTTTTAGGCAGAAAGAAGTCAGAAGAAGCCATGGTCCTCACAGAGTAAGATGTATTCTGGCCTAGGGCTGCGGGTTCATATGTGGTCTTGGAGTGTCCTCTGGACAGGTCATCTAGGATGTGTATTCCTAAATTCCTGTGAGTGGGGTTATGTTAGAATGGAAGCCATTTGCCTGTGTTTGAAGTACTTAACAGTGTTGCTTCCTTGAGGATCAATGTCTGTGGGATCCATGGATCTGCAAAACTGGAGAAAAAGCTCAGATTCAGTTTTTCAGGTGAAAAGCACAGAGTCAATTTCTAGGCTTATTCTCTCTTTAAGACCCTTAGGAGGAGCTGGGGGTGTAACTCAGTGGTAGAGCTTTTGCCTTGCATGCACAGGCCCTGGGTTCAATCCCCAGCACCACAAGAAGAAAAGATCTTTAGAAATGTTTTAGAATAAATTCTCAGAATAGAAGAGGAAGAGGCATCGTAACTGTGGATAACTTTGTGTCCTGAAGCTGAAGTTTTCCCAGAAGTACAATTTTAAAAATTACAATCTTCCTTGTCTCTTTTATCCTGTCTCTATTTTTTCCATCCTATGTCACCCAGAGTAAAATCATAACCTGCTGGCCCCTGCGGTCCCTGGCCCATCTTCCATTCGCCTTACCCTCCTTGACATCTCCAGTCTGCACGCAGCCTCGCTATTTCTCCAACACATCAGACACACAGTGTTGTGCTTGCTGTTTCCTCTGCCTTGAAGTCTTGACTCCCAGATACCATCGTGGCTCAATTCCCGCATCCTTCTGTCATGTCTCTAATGTTTCCAGTGAGGTCTTGCCTGGGTACCTTTGCTAAAGCACCAATACTCAATTCCTAGTCCTCAGTCCCCCTTTCTTCATTTACCTTTCCCCTTAATACGTATCATCACCAAAAGTATGAACTAATTTACTGTTTATCATCTGTCATCCCCTCTGGAAGGAAAACTCCACGAAGGCACACCTGTTTCAATGTATAGCTGAGGCACCAGTGTCTGGTGCCATGTCTTGACACTCAGTAGGTGCTCAGTAGACATTCTTGCAATTAATGAATAAGGAAATGCGACCTCAAAGAGACTAAGAAATGGCCCTCACTCGGAGGAGTGAGACGGGCATATTAGTTGTAGTTGGAGGCTCGGCAGCTCTGAGATGGAGAAAGGTGAGTGTGACTCAGGCACTCTGGCTCTGAGCCACTCATTTGTGAAAGTCCCTGAAGTGCTGTTCTTGCCAAAAAGTGTTTTTCAGAACTCTCAGCAAGGGTGCCCCGGCAAGTAAAACCTGCACATAACAAGCTGACACTGCTACTCCTGGAGTTCTGTGTATAACCCAAATTCATAGCCCTTGACATAGTCTGTCAGCTTTTACTGCCTTCGCTTCTAAATTTGTATGATCTTAGCATAATTAGTCCAGTTTTTGTCATTCCACAACTGCTAAGTATGCAGCGGCTGTGGTGTGTTATGGCTCCTCTTGGAAGCAGATGACATATCATGAAATATTTATTAAAAAAACAAGTGCAGGCTTTCTTAATTATTACCACTGACTGCTTTCCTCTCAAAGTCCAGAAGAGACAAGTCTGTGTACTGCGGAGCTGCCTGAATATGATAATTTCCTTTTTGATCTTTAATTTTCCTCTTACGCGTTTGGGTGCATTTTATGATTCCTTTGAAAAGCCCCACTCAGCTTCACTGGCTGCTTGTTTATTTTCCCAAATCTGCAGTGCCTTTTGTTTTAGCATTTACATTTCTTAGGCTATTTCCAATGAATAAATATTGCCCCAAATGCTATAGCTTAATAAAACTATTATTGCTCATTAACTCTCTTGGCTAGAATTAGCTGGAAAATATGCACTGGGATTGTTTCCTGCTTTTGTGTATTACTATTAACAGATAATTTCCTTCTGTGGGATCCCCAAAGTATATCCTTGGGAGTGGGAAGTCAGGGCTTTGGGCCCAAGTTAATGACTCCAGGTCATTGCTGCTGCAGGAGGCCCACTTGTTGCTAAAGAGAATCACAGTTTAGTTTTTGGGTGGGCAAGTCAGTTAGAAGAAGAAATGTGCTTCAGTATTTTGATGGCCCCTGAAGTTCAGAGGAGGGGGACAGAGTCATTAAACCTAATCAGCCTGACTCGTCTTCTCCTCCTGCTTTTGGCCTCTTTTCTTTCTCTGTTTCTTCCCTTGTTTCCTCTTGTCCCACAGTTCCCTTCTCTGTGAATATGAGAAACTGATTTAAGGAGTTGTCACATCCAGCAAAGTCCAGCGTTTCACAGCATCACGAAATGGCCCTAGAAGATGAATGGAAAGACCGTTCCAGATCATCAGATCATTTACTAGACTACCACAGTGCAACAAGAAAGAGTATCTTGCCCCTTCGCAACTCTCCTAAGACTCTCCCTTTTTGGCGAAGCCAAGGAAATTAGAATACATGGAAACTTTTCACACTAAGATCTTAAAATACTCATTCCTTCTTATACTCTTCTAATGAGGGAAGTAGAAACAAGACTTGTAATTCTCACTTTATAGATGGAAAAGCTGAAAAATTGAGAATCTAAGGCCTACAGATTGATGGAAGCTATGGGTAATTAGAATATTTAATACATGCACAATAATATATATACCCGTGTGAGAGACACAAAGTACAATAATAACATGAATACCAAGGACATACTACCCAAGACCTCAAGCATGTAGCATACAGTGTACACATGACCAAGTCTAAGAACCACAGCATATATAACAAGTCCTACAAATGGCACTGAAACGGCATCAAGAAACCCTGATATGAAGCACTTAGATGGGGGAGAACACAAGTTCCTGGAAGAATATTATTTTGCCAAATAAATGTAGGCCAGCAAAGGCAAAGCCCTAAATGCACTTTCTGAGGATCTTAAGACCCTTGTGAAACCCAAGGCAGTTAAACCTAAGGTCTCAAAGGATGACATGACAGCTATGAGCTCAGCCTATCTGCCTAGCTCAGGAAGTGTGTTATGCCCATATTCCCAAGGATGTTGGGCTCTGCTGATTGACGGCCAAGGTCAAACTTTGGCCCAAGGCCAGCCTGCAGCTCTAGCTCTGTATTGCTTTGGATTCTCCAGAGAACAGGTGGAAATTTATCAGATAAGCTTACAGGGTAAGAGGAGGGAGGGTCCACACTGGCAGTCTAGACACTAGAGAGCTGGAAGACCTAGTAATTGTTCAGTCCAAGTGGAAGTTGCAGAACAAGGGGTGCGTCAAGGAAACAGCACCAGCCTGAGACCAAAGGCCTGGAAGCTTCCTGGATAGTTGCTGGTATGAATCCACATTTGTAGGTTGAAGAAGTTGGAGTCTGACATCCGAGGCAATGGCAGCAGAAGATGCACTGCCACAAGCAGAAGGGAGCACTTGCAAACGCTGGCCAACTTCCTCCTTTCCCTTTTACTCCATCTAGGCTACAAGTCTGTTGCTTGGTGCCTCCACATTTGGAATGGGTCTTTCCACTTCACGGTGTTGTCCTACTGCCAATCATTTCTAGAAATATCTCTCAGACACTCTCAGAGTGTGCTTCACTAATCTGCTAGGCATTTCTGAATCCAAGAGAGTTAACATATTACAATTAATCATCACAAGCTCAAACTTTATTTCTAGCTTTGGCTCAGACTCCCAAAGATGCCCAGGTGTCTATGAAGGCTCCACCCAAGCTAAGGGCATCTTCCTGGAGAGTGAGGTCAAAAGGTCTAAGGTGCACACTTGGCTGCTATCTTCATAGGGCTGGTGTTCTTCTCTGCTGTTCGTACACATAATCCTGAAGCAGGCAACAAACAAACAAACAAACAAACAAAAACTAAGCATGCTAATACCATTGAGTTCATCTGTATATATACCCTGTAATAGAGTTATTTTCCTAAATATTGTTTATTATTCCACTGCTTTTCATAAAATAATATTATCTGATTGGTATATATTTAAATAATATGTGACTTCATTTCAGTTATTTTTAAGCTCCGTAAAGTGGCAACACATCGTAAGTAGCGCTATGACGTAGGTTTTCGCTACCACTACACAGTCTATCACGACTAATATGTGAAATCCCAAAATTCAAGCCCGTAAAATGCAGGGTTACATTCTGGGTGATGAAATGACGAGAGCGGATTTAAAACCTGGGATCCTGAAGCCCAGATGCATCGTTCGGATCCATCCCGGTGCTGACTGCTCCTGGTGGCATGCTCCTGCTGAGTATCAGCGGGGACAGTCTGCAGCCTGTGTCAACATTTGGAGGAGAGTCACCAAGCACAGCTAATAGACCTGAACTGGATGACGACAAGCATGTTGTTAGGCTGTTGAGATTTGGGGTGTTTTTTGAATACTTGGTTCTATCAGTACAGTTCTTTTTCATCCCAAATAACCTTTGTTACATTTGTGCCTTCTCTGTCCTGTGGTCAGCCTCGTGGGCAACCTCACTAGAGATGTGTTGACGTTACTAATCTTTTTGAAAAACTCACTGTTAGTTTTATGGATCAGTTGAACTTTGTGGGGGGGTTTAGGGTTGTTCTTTTTTCTATTTCATTTAACTATTTGCTTAGTTTATTGATTTTCTGCCTTTCTCTTTTTCTCATGTACCCATCTAAAGCTGTAACTTCTCTTGAAGCACTACTCTTGCTCCATATCAAAAGTCATGTCTGATAGTTTTATCAGTGAGTATAGTTGAGGGGTGCTGCAGTAATAAATAGCTCTAAGTCCTCATTTAGTTGAAACAACCAAGGTTATTTCTAATAAGTCTCTAGTGGTTGTTGATGATACTGGCTCGTGGACTACATTTTGAGTTGCATTGCCTTAATTTCAATTTTTCCACCTTGCTAAATGATACCTTAAGCAAGTAATAATCATGAAATAAACTATAGGTATTTACTTCAAGCTATGAAATAGATAAATGTCCTCTACTACTGAAGTCATTTAGTATTTTTTTATCCCTGCAGGCATCCTCTGAGGTCTTAATGCTTTTAATCTTCCTTGCTAGGCAGGGAATTTGAGGCACAGAGAATTTTCTTATCAAGTCAGCAGCTGGTATTTGGCCTCCAGTGCTGACCTTGCATGGTCTTACTCAATTGCCACAGCCACATGGGAAGGCACTTCAGAGAGCTCAAGCCATGTGCCAGGCTAACACGCCCTGTCACTTCCCACTCATCTGCCCACCTCGAAAGACACTCAACAAATCGAAATTCTGTTGCATGGACTAACTCACTATATCTGCATATGCACACCCTATTTAAATGAAGTTCCTTCCACATAAATCAGCATTAGGACGTGTTATAACCATACCCCACCACTTATTAGGCTGTCAGAGATGGGCGGCCAAGTGGGAAAGCTTCATACAATGAAAATAATGAGGATTAGCTGGACCATTCAGATTCTCATCCCAATAAAGCTTGATGCATTTTAATTTCTGTTCTTCCCATGATACCAGGTTATAAGGCTCTTCATGCACAAAAGACTGAAAAATTTTACGGTGGCAGAAGAGAGCTAAAAGAGCTTACATTCATATCATTCAAAAGGCAGTGGCAGACCAAGGATAAGTGGAGATGGTCTGCCCCAGACAGCAAAGAGTTATGATGTTTTCTTATTGTTACTGTTGTTTTTTAAATTTGGAGGCTGGCTCCAACTTGAAATAGTCTTGCCTCAGCCTCTCATAATGCTGGGATTACAGGTGTGTGTGGTTCGCCACATGTGGGAGGGATGAGTGTTTTGAGATTGCCTACAAGGTGATGTTAAAAAGTGTACTCATAAAATTAATTGTTGTTTTCATGTCTTCTGTAAATAAGACACCCTCTTGTTATCTAAACCCTTGACCAACTGAACACTCTTCACAGTCACATTTTGTGTGCCTCTGTGGAAAGGACAGGAGTTAGCAGCAGGAACTGGAGAGCAAAGAGTATACCCTGCCATACAGCACCCAAGAGAGGCAGCCTGCGACAGCAGTGACATATGTGTGTTGGACAGCATGGACTATATGCTGTGGCCTTGAATGCCCAACCCCAAATGAGTGCATTCCATGAGCATCTCTGGATGAATCTGGGGGAGCTTAGCTTCTACCCACAATGCACTGTGAACAGCAGAATCTCTTTTCCAAGCGCACTGGTTCTCCATGGGTCACACAGTTCTATTCTTGCATTTCTTCAAAATGAGGAAAATTAGATTTTCTACCATTGTGGTGGCAATACTGGACTTCTTACACCGATATCTATGTGTTGAGAACTAAGCCGTATCTAGTTTGCTGTCTTGCACATTTCCAAATTTATATTTATAATAACTCCCATAGCTTAAGGAAACCTAATTAATCCTTCCTTCTTTACAGATAAAAGGGGTGAAATTTCAAAATGAGACTTCTCCAAACAACTGTTCATTATTTTCAGGTCAAAGGAAGGACATACTCAGTTTCATATGGAAGTTAGAGTATCAGAAAATCGCCAGCTCTACTTTTTTTTTCCAAAGGCATCCCTCTTTCCTGTGTTCCAGGAGACATCCTAGGTGATACTTGGTGGAGAAAGGCTAGGTGAGTCCTCAGGAGAAGGGAGGAAAATTCAGAAAGCAATACTTGGGTTTCCACACTTTGATCCTTCCTGTTCATCTTTCTCTTATATGGAGAGTCCCAATCCACCTACAGTATGTCTGATTCTTCTGGATAGTATGCCATGGCTCTCCTTTAGTGATTGTTCTGTCTCCTGATAGTTGCTCATCCACTGTGTGTGCTTAAAGCAACATAAATGTCTCTCTGACCTTAGAACACCATCAGGATATTGCTGGACTCCCATGATTTTTTTAGAGTAGTTTTTAGAAGCTCTCACTTGCCATTCCTGCTAGATGGCAGTTTCTTCTACCACAGAAGAAGTGACAGAGTGTGGATATCACAGTCCCTGAATGAGGCAGAGTCCACTCAGGGATCGAATGGGAAAAATTCAAATTCTCACCTCATGAGCAAATGCTCCTATTCATCCACAGAATTAAGATCTGGCCACAGCAACCAAGTCAACTGAGGCAGATTCTTACACAAGACTTAAAAGTGATCTAATTTTTGAACAGACTGAATCTTTCTGAATAATGTTCCTCTGGCCCAAGTGCTGGCTGTTTCCGTGGGGCAATAAGAGAACCCCCACACCCTCTCTGCCCTTAACCTTTTGAAAATACTTTACTCCTCCAAAAGATGGGTTAAAATAAATCTGGATTGATTTGTACAATGCTGGAAAAATTTAAGATTTGGTGTTAACTGTTACTTTATTTGTTCACTGCTACATACGATCAGTCCCAAATTTA
Source organism: Dinomys branickii (assembly GCA_004027595.1). NCBI lineage: Eukaryota > Metazoa > Chordata > Mammalia > Rodentia > Dinomyidae > Dinomys > Dinomys branickii. The sequence continues at coordinate 81,901 of PVLD010001474.1, forward strand.
GTGACTTTGATAATACTGCTATCACTCCAAGTTTTTGTTGGTTAGAAATGGGGGGAAAGATCAGATGTAGAGTTATCCTCACATCTCTGGGACACCTGCAGTCTTGCATTTGCTAGGGCCACAGCGTCTGAAGGCTTGACGGGTCCATGTCCCAGGTGAGTCGTTCACACACTGGGTAATCACAGTGGTGCTGCCTCTTGTCTGGAGGCCTCGGTGCCTCTCCATGGGCCTGAACATATGACTGCGGCTTCCCTAATGTGATGCATCCAAGCCTCTGCTTTCACAGTGTTCTGTTGATTGAGGTGGTTCATAAAGCCTGCCAGGGTTCAAGAGGAGAGACCCTGTTTTCTGACAGAGGAGGGACAATTCACACTGTAAAAAGAGCATGTAGGATGAAATATGTATTATTACAGTCATTTTTTAGAAGCTCTAATCTGACAATGGCTGGTAGAAATTTAGTGAGTGTCCCAGGGTAACTATTAGAAATAGGGGTTTCACAGATTTGAGAGAGTACAGAGCCTTTATCAACACAAATTTCCAATGGTTTTTTTATTATTGTTACTGTCTTTGATTGTTCGATCAATCTTACATTCTTAAGTCTAGTGGACTGAGCAACTTGGTTGAAGACAACAGTATGTAATGTAGCAACCACTGTAAATTTCTATCATTTTGTCTTGACATGTATTGTTTTTTGTTTTGTGTTGTTTTGTGTTGTTTTGATTTTGTCTTTATTGTTGTTTTGTTAGTTTTTTTAATTTTTAAAATAAAAACAAAAACAAAAACAAACAAACAAACAAAAAAACCACAAAGCCTGAGATACAAAGTTAGACAGTTGCTCCTGTGATATAATCTGGGATAGCAATAAGAAGCTGTGAATGAGAAAGTCAGAGATGAGTGAGACTCAGGTCCTGATTTAGCTCTCTCAAGTGTGAAGAAAGGCAAAATATCAGCACGTATTGTTTGTGACTGTGTTGTTCTTCTTGCTTCCCTACATTTGCTTCACATACAGGGCTCTGCGGCAGTTTTTGTGAAGGAAAATGCTGTGTTGAATCGGTTCTTGGCTTTTTGGGGATGCAGTGAGGAGAACAGGCTGTGAGAGTGGGGTAAGAGTGGCGAGAGAAATGCAGCCGAGGGAAAGGTACAGCATTTAGCCCCACAACAGTGAGCCCATCGAGGTGAGGAGGACGACAGGGAGAAAGCAGACAGGCCTGCGGTGAAGGAGAAGTCGGGACTTCAGTTTTACAGAATCACAGGACAGTTGTTTGTCACAGTGAAAACTTGGAATTTCATGAGATTCAACTCATTTTGATATTCTTTTTTTTTATTTTTTATTTTAAGAATAAAGGAAGAAAACATTAACAGACATCCCTTTACAAAATAGCATAAGAACAATACAAACAATACGGAATTATAGACAAAGTGGTAGGAAATTAATTACAGTTGTTATATTACTGTTGATATCTTCAAAGTGGTTTCTCAGGAAAACAAATAGAGACATGCAATAATGATCAAACCAGCAATCATTAACTGTTCCTTTCAGGAAAGCAATAGAAGATGGTAGTACAACTGTTACATTTTGATATTCTTAAATATTTTTTAAAATTTTTGTTTTATGGAAAAAGGGTAAAATAAAATTTCATAACAAAATAGCAGGAGAATGATAATAGTTAATACATTGCATGTTGTTATCTTTAAAGTAGTTGCTCAGGATAACATATATGGACATAAAAATTTCTGCACTCGATACTAGCACAAACCTTTTAATGAACTAAGAGACACCATTAGTGTAGCTGACTTGCGTTCTTTTCCCTTTCCCTAATGTCCTTTCCCCTTTCAGCCATTCTAGTTTCTTTTCCCTTTTGAACAATTTCTTCCCATTTCACAGTATTTATGGTACATGTTAGAACTTACTTATTCTTTCAGTTTCTCACACCAGGGAGAAAATAAATTTACACAAGTGAGTCTGATTTATTTTACTTATGAATATGGTCTCAAATTTCATCCATTCACCTATAAAAATCTCAAGATCATCCTTCTTTATGGCTCATTAGTACTCCATTGATAAAAATACCACATACTTTCTATGCATTCTTCCACTGATGGGCATTTGGGTTGTCTCTAAGATCTAGCTATTACAAATTGTGCTGCTATAAACACTGGTACGCATATATTTCTGTGGTATAATGTTTTTAATTCCTCTGGGAGGATACCCAGAAGAATAATAGGTGGATGGAATAGAACCTCTAATCCTAGGTTTTTGAGGAATCTCCACACTGATTTCCACAGTGGTTGTACCAGTCTATACTCCCACCAACAGTGAAGAAGTGTTCATTTTTCCACACAGCTCCTCCAGCATCATTGGTTGATTTCTTGATGAAAGTCATTCTTTCTGGAATGAGATGGAATCTCAATGTTGTTTTAATTTGCATCTCTTGAATGACCAGTGATGTTGAACATTTTCTCATATATTTATAATTTGCATTTCTTCATCTGAGAAGTATATATTCATCTCAGATGCCCATTTTTTGATTGCATCTTTGAATTTTGGAGGATCTGATTTTTTTTCAGTTATTCATATGTTCTAAGTAGAAGTCTTTTGTCTAAGGGACAATTGGCTAAAATTTTTTCCCACTCTGTAGGTTATCTGTTCACTCTATTTGTGATTTCTTTTGATGTGCAAAAGTTTTTTAATAAGATGAGATCCCATTTATTGATTCTTTGAGGTATTTCCCATGCAGTTTGGGTTTTATTCATGAACTCTTTACCTACACCTATGTCTTTAAGATTTCTACCTACTTTCTCTTCCAGTAGATTTAGTGTTCCTAATATCTAGGTCTTTGATCCAGTTTGACTTTAGTTTAGTGCATGGTGATAAACATGGGCCTAGTTTTAGTCTTTAGTGTGTAGACAGCAGTTTTTCCAGCACCATTTATTAAAGAGGCTATCTTATTCCAATGAACATGTTTGGCTCCTTGGTCAAAGATAAGGTAGTTGAGTGTGTTTGTAGTTGTGTCTGCATCTTCTAATCTGTTTCACTGGTCCTCAAGTCTGCTTTTTTGCCAATACCTTGATGATTTTATCACACTGGTTTTATATTATAATTTCAAATCAGAGATTGTGATGCTCCATGCCTTGCCTCTGTTGCCCAGGATTGCTTTTGCTATTCTAGGTCTCTTCTGTTTCCAAATGGATTCTGGGAATATTTTCTCTAGTCTTGTGATGTATGCTAATGGTATTTTGGTAGGGATTGCATTAAATCTGTATATCAGTTTTGGGAGTACAACCATTTTCCCTATATTGGTTCTTCCTATCCAGGAGCAAAGGACATCTTTTCGTTTTCTGATATCCTCTTCTTTTTTTTCTGATATCCTCTTCAATCTCCTTTTTTCAGAGTACTGTAATTTTCAATATGTAGATCCTTTAATTCCTTTGTTAGATTGAGTCCTAAGAATTTATTTTTTGGATGCTGTTGTGAACTGTACATGTTCCCTAATTTCTCTCTCAGTGAGTTTGTTGTTTCTGTACAGGAATGCTATTGATTTTTCAGTGCTGATTTCAATACTGTTTATAGATTTGGGCAACATGGGATTCTCTTTAAGTTAAATTTGCCCCCATGAACAATACTTTTGGAATGAGATTTATCCCAAAGACAGAACTACTTGTGTGTTAAGGTTGAAGGACACAGAAATGAAAAATAATAGTTGAAAATGCAATCTCTAAAATCACAAGGATCTGGATAGAAACCTCTTATTGATACTGTGTGTGAGACTTGGGTCAAATCACCCTTCATTCTGTCCCTAGTCAAATGAGGTCACGCTTTTCCAAGTACTCTTTGTTGAAACATGAAGTCTTCTTTAGCATTTTAAATATAAGGCCTGACGCAGTAGATTCAGCCCCAATCATGTGACTTCCTGTAGTTGGGCAGCCCAGCCAAATCAAGGCTTCAAAAAACAGTCCTTGAAACAGAACAAGAGGAGCTGCTTAAAAGAGAGGTCCTCCAGAAAATCCGGGGCAAGAGACTCTTGTTTAGGACAATGAAAGTTTTTCAGCCTTTGTTGAGGAAACGGGGGCATGTTACCTGGCTCCTTGGCTTCTCTTCGGCATATCATTCACATCAGGGAGGAAGATACATTGTAAAAGACTGAAGTTAAATTGTCCTGAATTCCTAAGTCTTCTAAAAATCACTCAAACTGATTGGACTGGAACTTTGATTGAGAACTATTTAAAGGTGGACATTGAGGTATTATAGGAACTTTGCTCTTAGAGTTTTATTCTAGAACTTGTTCGGAGTTATATATGTTTTTGTTTTCTCTTGTTACTGATGGTTTAGTAAGATGGGGTACCCCCTTCCCCCTTTGCTATGAAAAAGGAAGAGTTTCTATATGATACAGAATTATTTTTTAAGGATTCTACTCTTTTTCCCCCATGCTGTAGAGTTATACCTGAATATTATTGAGGTTGCTGAAAATAATAATGATAGTAATTGAACATGGAAAACAACCTGCCCACAGCCCTTAGAGTCTCAAACTGGTTATTTTTTATTTCCCCCTCTCCATCTCTTTTCTCTAGGCATCGTCTACATGACTATGTCTCTGCCATTTTTCTCAGTGCTAAGAATGTTTGCATTCTTAACATTCATTTTTCATGTATTTTCTCATTTAATTTTCATGACCCCTCTGTAAGTCTCATTTAACTATCTCCAGACGTGAAAAAACAACCCAGTATGGTTAATCTGCCCCTGATCCTATAGTCAATCAGGTGGCAGAAGGAAGGGTTCCTAATTACAAAGTACTTTTCTATAATATACAGCAGATTTCATTTTCTCCACCTCCATCATTACCCCTAGGAATTTATTTTCTTTTGCCTCCACAACACTAAGAATTACTATATTAAAAGGACCACTAGTTAACAATAATTGTCTTACCCTTTAAAAATTTAGGATGTATTCTTTAACGAATTTTTATTTTACAGAAAACTGAGCACAAAGGGCAGGCTTCCTATATATCTCTTCCCTATCCAGGTGTCTCTTATTATGAATGTTATATTAGTGTGCTACACTTGTCACAATTGATGGGCCAGCACTGACACACTGTTGTTCATTGGTGTCCATATTTTACATTAAGATTTTGTGTTGTATAGGTCTATGAATTTTGACAAATAAAGAAATTAATAAATTTTACTGTGATGGTTTATGTCTGGATGTCCCCCCAAAGCCTCAAGCAGTCATGGGGTGGACTTCTAGTGTTTATGATTCATTCATGGTCTGATGCTGGGATTATGGGTGTGAGTGATACACCCGCCCTGGGGTGAGGAGTCTGCAATGTAAGGGCCGGAAAGAGGTTTGCTTGCTGCTCCTCCCTTTTGCTCTTGTTACTTTTACTGTTTTCCGCAGCCATCAACTGTTGCCTCTGCCATGTGCCACTCTGCCTTGGAACCAGCCAAGTATGAACTGAAACCTCCACAAACTCTGAGCTAAATAAACCTTTCCTTCCTTAATTTTGGGCGTTGGGTATTTTGTCTCAGTAATGAGAGAAATGTAACCATTCTAATACCACATATAATAATTCCATTGCCTTAAAAATATCCTGTCTCCATTGAGTCATCTCTACCCGCAACTTTCCAGCCTCTGGCAATCACTGGGGTTTTTTTGTTTTTGTTTTTGTTTTTTACTGTCTGTGTAGTTTTGCCTTTTCGGGAATGTCCTGTAGTTAGGAATCATACAGTAAAATCTGCAGAGTAACTTGACAGGTTGGAGAACCAGGGAGCAGTTGATGCTGCAGTTTGAGACCACACACAGTTGGCAGGCAAATTCCCTCTCCTGAGGAGGTCACTCATTTTCAGTTCAGGCCTTTGACTGAACGGTTGAGGGCTGCCCATTTATGAAGGATAAGCTGCTTTACTCAAAGTCTACCAATTTAAATGTTAATTGCATCTAAATATTACCTACGTAGTAACATCTAGAAGAATATTTGGTCAAATATCTGGGTTCCCTGGCCTGGCTATAATGACATAGAAAATTAGCAACAATACTTAGCAATATAAAATTAAGAACACTGTAAGTCTTTTTGTGGCTGGATAGTTAATTTCTCTTTTTTTACTCTGAATAGCATTCCATTGTATGCATATGTCCACAGAAGAACACCTTATTTCCATCCAGCTCTTGGCAATTCTAAAAAAGCTTCTATAAGCATTCGTGGGAAGGTTTCTGTTTGGATAGGTTTTGAACTCATTTGGGAAAATATGTAGACGTGTGAGTGCTGGATTGCATGGTAAGACTACCTTAGCTTTGCAAGACACTGCTAGACCATCTTCCACAGTGACTATGATGTTCTGCATTTCCACCAGCAATCAGGATCTCCTGTTGTTCCACAGCATCAGCTACCATTTACCGTTCAGTTTTTTAAGCCATTCTAATAAGTGTGTATTGGTATCTCACTGTTGCTTTGCCTTACAATTACCTAATGGCAGGGGGTATTGGTCACCTTTTTATATGTTTATTAACCCTTTGTATATATTCTTTGACAGGATATTAGCTTATACCTTTGCCCATTTTTAAACTGAGTTGTTTCTTTTCTCATTGTTAGATTCTGAGTTCTTTACATAGTGTAGATACAAGCTCATAGCCTAATATGTTTTCTGCATATATTTTCTCCCATTTTGTGGCTTGTCTTTTCAATCTATTAAATCTTACTTCTTTTTAAATGGTCTTTTCAAATTATTAAAATAATTCTACAATTTTACCAAATGTTGCAAGTTGGTGTTAAAAAAAACTTTTTAGTCCTTCAACTGAGTTCACAACTGATACTGAGTTTCCAAACATGTGAGTTCGTCCTCCAGCAGCACTGACCCCCTGATAACCGGAGCAGCCACAGTATACTACCACAGGCGGCAGGCTTGTAAATAAATGGGGAGTTTGTCCGTTGCTCCTAAAAGTAATCACCAAGATTGTTCCTTATTCTTTTGACCAAATGTAGCAGAGCTGATGATGAGTTATTCCCAGGAGTACTAATGGGAGGCTGGTTTAGCGCATTGCTTATTCACTGAGCTCTCACTCCATGGAGCTGGCTGGCTTATCTTAGGAAATTCTTCTTTGGGTGCTCTGGCTTCCACTCACACACTTGTTTGGTTCAGCCTAGCCTCGATTACGCTGAGTGGGAATGCAAAAGTCTCCAAGTTTCCAACTCACGTGCCACTCTTCGTTTCCGTCAAAGGCATCCGCAGTGATGAAGGCCAGTGGTAGCGGAGCCATCTGGAACACCGGTGGTTGCTATAGCAAGGGAAACAGGAATCTGCGTGCCCCACTGGCCCCTCAAGTTTTCTAATCAGAATTGATGTAGGTGTCATTCTTTCAGCCAGAATCCACCAGCTTTCATGATAAAGAGAAAGGAAAGGGCTACCTCGTCAAAGTCCTACATGGAACAGTTCATGGAAGGAAGTGGCCAAATCACCCATCAGGAGAAGAACCATACCACTGCGGTGCTGTGAGGTAGGGTATAAGGAAACACTGTTTTTCTGCCTCCCTGGCCCAAGGTATGGAAGCAAGGGCTTGGAGGGACAGGGTCAGGGGTGTGGGTGCACCCATCCCTCGCTCAATCCTACTGGCACCATAAATGCAGCCTATGCCAGGCTCAGGGACGGCACTTTGGGCTGACTAGATGGTTGAACAAAGGCAAGACAAATCAGAATCCATTAAGATGGTTTAATAACCAAAATGAGTGAAAAGTCAGAGAATTAAAATGAGAAGTTTACTAAAACTTGTTTTATAGTGAGAAAAGTAGGCTTTGGACATTACACAGCTTATATCCAGTAAACATAAAACTCTTCCTTGTTTATCCCTTGTTAAATTGAGACTGCAATCATGTCACCTTCTGAGCACAGTGACAACTTACATTACTGTAATGCCTTCTAGTGTTCAAAATGCTTTCATATCCTTTTCCTCCTTTGATCCTGAGATAAAATATTATAGGACAAATATTACGATCTCATTCCCTAGGTGAGGGAGCTAAGGTTTCAAGCAATGGAACTTATCTAATACTACCTAGTCAGGGAGGGGCTGAATCACTCCCGAGTCCCATGTGGTTTGATTTTCTTTCTCTTCCCCTGATTAAGGAAAGCAACTTAAAAATTCAGATAATTCATGGTGAAAATGAAAAGCGGGTTTGGAGGAACTTTTGCAAATAGTAGAGAATAAAGTAAAAATGAACGTATTTCTTATAATGGGATCTTTGATCTAAAGGCATTCATAGTCCCTGTGTATGAATCTAGTAAAAGAAATTTTAAATCAGAATTTCAAGGCATGTGGCCCAACAGTCCACATTTTTAACAATTTCCCCTGTATTCCAATGGATAAAAGGCACTAGAACTGTGTCTTCACATTTCTTCGGCTCTTTCTTCCATCTCGCAGAGGCCAGTCACAGTGCTCCAATACTTTTAAAATATGTGTATTTAACCCTCACAACCATCTAAAGAGATAGTTGCCATTATCCCCATTTTTATAGTTCAGAACACTGAGGCATCAGGGTTTAAGCAATGTCACAGAACAAAGTCACAGGGATGGTGGGCAAAAGAACTATGATTCAAACCCAGCTCTGCTGGCTCAAGAGTCAACAGGTCAACTTCTATTCTAGACTTTGTTACTTCTGTTCTCCCGCTTGCCTGTTGCCTGGCTGTTCTAAGTGCTTTGAATTTAGGAAAAGGTGTTGCTTTTTCCTGTCTGAAAAAAAAAATCAAACATGCCAGAGTGAGGCAACTTAGACGAGGTTAGATCAGCTCACTTTTCCATCCTACAAAAGGCATCAAAAGATTGCTTTTAAAGGGTACTGTTTACAGACCGATTTAGCTCTCAATAATTTATTAAGCTATTAATGTCTCCCTTTTTTGAATTTTATTCTCAGAGGAAGCAGCCAGCTCTTCTCTTAGGGCATGTTTAGCATGAGGATGTGGAGAATAGGATTGTTAATGTGTTGGGCATTTTTCCTGCAGTGAGACTTCGTGCCCTGAGAGTATCAAAAGCTGGGGGAGCGGGTAGGGAAGGCAGAGGGAAACACCTCATTTAAAGCCTTGGCTCACTTCTTTTCTGAGATATCCACTGAGCGAAAGATCCACTTAAATTCACACATTCCTCCCCACCCTAGCCTGACTTCAGAATCTTCCCTGCGTGTCTGTGCCACTAAGTTAGGTTCATAACCCTAAATGTCCCCTTCCCATCAGCCCTGGTCCATCTTTCCGGGTACATAGAGAGCCCTTTCGAGGTGGCTTGAAAGAGGGAATTTAACGGAGGGACCTAGCTGTGGAGGTGTGGGAAGTGCTGAGAGGAGGCCAGGCAAGGTGAACCATGCTAGAACTCAGCAGATGGAAGAAGGTGAAATTGTGCCAGGAGCAGAGGCACTGAGAGAGGAGGCAGGATCACCGCAGCCTAGGAGTCAGGGTTTCTGAGGTGAGTTGGGACCTGGAGGAGGCACTGGCCCATGGGCCTTGTGGCTTTGACTGTCAGGAAATAGCTGGAATCCTGAAGACACAGCTATGCAATGAAATCTCAGGCTAAGGTAGGACAGAGAGAGTGGGAACCAGCCGGGGCTGGGAACAAGCAAGAGACGCTGGCCCTGCCAAGAAACTGTCTGAAGAGGGCAGAGAGGGGCAGACATGTCCTGGTGGCTCCCTTCTCCTTGACCTCCACTTTTTCAACACCACCTGCCGTTGGCTGAACCCAGTGATAACCAGTTCACGAAAGAATCTGGGAATTGTAGTTCTCAACTTTCCACTTTGTATGACACAGAGCAGAACAGACAGAGTATAGGGATGAATCTGACAGCAGCCAGGGAAGGGACCAGAATAAGCACTAAATGGAAATGACATCTGAGTGACATCACAGTTATGGCAGCTTGTGAATAGAGGGAACCAGTACATATGTAACACATGGGCTATCAATGTCATACTATATAATATCTGCATGTTCGTTGGCATTAAATGTGTTCACTGTAGTGACCTTCTTAGTACTACATAGCTCAATGTACTGTGGAAATGGTAACGGTGCGCTAATGGGTTTCCATCAATCCTTGAACAAGTGGGTGAGACCAGTTGCTTCTTACGATTTGTGACTCCGATTTTGATTATGTAACTTCCTTGCTTCTTCAGCACACAGTTAATTCAATCTATTTAACCTGTTAAAAATTGTGTCCATCTGCTTCCTATTTAATTAGCTACTGTTAGGTATTCCATTCCATTTCCAATTTATTTCAGAGACAAAAATCTGAGCAAAACTGTAGCAAAATAAACTTCCATTTTCAAATGTGCAAATTCATGACAAGCCACTGCGGGCCGAGCGGGCAGACTGAGCTGAAGGACTATATCAGACAGAGGTGCTCTGTGTGTCACAGCTCATTTCAAAACGGTAGCTTTCAATGTAGAAATCTAAAGATGTCACCAACCTGCCTGGAATTTGTGATATCAAACAACTTAAGAAGCATTCCTGGAAGATTGCAATTTGAATAGAAAGGATTTGAAGTCTATTCCTTTCTCATACAGAAAAAAAGTTCAAGGAGAGGGAGGGATGCGAGCTGGTTAATAGGTCCAGAGCTGAATGCTTTTCTCCTCCACTTTTCTAAGATATGCATCAGTCAATCATCTGTTGTGGGAATGCGGATTGAACCCAGAGCCTTTGCGCTGAGCTATATCTTTGGTCCTTCAAAAAAGTTTTGTTTTTTAAATTTTGAGACAAAATCTCTCTAAGTTGATAAACTACCCAGAGTGGGCTGGAACTTGGCAATCCTCCTGTCTCAGCCTCCCAGAGTGCTGGGATTATAGGTGTAAACCACATACCTGGCTAAAGTCTAAGTCTTTGCATTCACTTAGCTGTCGGCACTGTAAATCTCAGGCTTCCTCACTACTTACTGCTTCCCTCTTTCATCAGCCTCACTTGTCTTGCTCGCTCCTAAGAACACTGCTGTATGTCAGAGCCACATCTACTCACACCTGCTCTTGGCAAAGACTTCCTTCCTGGCCTCTCACTGTGGCACGTTCTCTCATTCAGCACATCTTCCAGTCTGCATTTTTACATGGGAGCTAGAGTGGCATTTTAAAACTACTGATCTAATCACATAACTCTTTGGTTAAAACTTACAGGAGTGCCTTTCTGTATTAACTAAAGCCTGTTAAGGCGCTGTGCCACTGAGCTAAATCCCTGGCGGCTTTTTGTAACTTTAAGAAACCAAAAGAACCTTGTTTTATTTGATTCAGTATGGAACAACAGAAGTTTCTAGGTATCTGTCTGTACCTGTGTGGGGGGTTGTTATTAATGGGGATGGAACCAGAGACATCTTACCTCTGAGCTGCATCTTTAGCCCTCTTAAAATTCTTTTAAAACTTTGACACAGGGTCTTACTAAGATGCTAAGCTGCCCAGACCTGGCTCAAACTTGGCAGGCCTCCTATCTCACTCTCCCAGAGTGATGGGGCTATCTATCTATCTATCTATCTATCTATCTATCTATCCAATGTACCTGTCTTCTATACCGTGTATCACATTTTCTTTATCAATTTATCTAGCTACAGACACTTAGGTAGTTTTCATATAGTATAATTTGGCTATTTTAAATTGTGTGCAGTGGGCATGCAAGTGCAGATATTTTTTCATAACAGTGACTTTATTTCCTTCAGATATATACTTGGAAGTGGCATTGCTAAGTCAGATGGTAGTTCTAGTTTTAATTTGGTGAGGAACCTCCCTACTCTTTCCCATATTCTCCCGTACTCTTTTAAACAGCTGTGCCACTTGATGTTCCCACCAGCACTGAAGTAGGATTACCTTTCCCACAGCTTCACCAATGTTTGTTATCTCTTGACTTTTGCAGAGTGATCATCCTAACAAGTGTGAGGTGACGGCTTACTGTTGTCAGGATCCGCACCTCTGTAATGACCACTTAGAGACACTGAGCACTTTTTTCATAAACTGATGGGCTATTTGTGTATGTTCTTTGGAAAAATGTCTCTTAATGCCTCTATTTCTAATATTATTATTATTAGCTATTGAGTTGTAGGAATTCTTCATGTATTTTGAATATTAACCTCTTCTAAGTTACATGATTTACAAATATTTTTCCCATTCATTGAATGCCTTTTCATTTTGATGATAATTTCCTGTGTTGTGCAGAAGCTTTTTAGTTGTATATACTCCCACTTGGTTTTTGTTTTTGCTGCCTGTGCTTTAGAAGTTGAGTTCCAATATTCTTTTTCATAAAAATGGAAAAACAATCCTAAAATTCATCTGAAACCTCACAAGTTTCCAGCAGCTAAAGCAATCTTGAGCAAGAAGAACAAAGCAGAAGTATTTCCTGATTTTAAATTGTATTAAAAACTATAATAATTAAAACATGATGGTAATGCATAAAAAGACATATAGACCAATGGTCCAGAATAGAAAGCCCAGAAATATATTAATGCAAATATGGCTGACTAATTTTTGACAAAGGTATTAAGAAAACACAGTGGAAAAAAGAGACTCTTCAGTAAAGTTTACTAGGAAAACTAGATATCCTTATGCAGGAAAACAACAACTAAATCCTTCTCTTATATCATACACAAAAATCAATTCAAAGGAGATCAAAGACTTGAAAATCAGACCTGAGCCCATAAAACTCTCTGGCCATTAGAGAAATGCAAATTAAAACATTGAGATTTCATGTTGTGTCAGAAAAAAATGCCTATCATCAATAAATCAAATAATAACAAATGCTGGCGAAGCTATGGAGAAAAGGTAACCCTTCTGCATTATGGATGGGACTGTACACTAGTACAACCACTTTGGAAATCAGTACACCTATCTCAGAAAACTAAAACTAGAAGTTCCATTAGACTCAACTATTCCCCCTCTAGATGTCTTCCTGAAAGAGTTGACATCATCATATTACAGTGATGCATAGTCATGTTTATAATAGTGCAGTTTGTAATAACCAAATCTTGAAAATGGCCCTGTATATCCACCAACAGATGAATGGAGGAGAAAAATATGGTATTTGTACATAATAGATTACTACTCTGCCATAACAAAGGGTAAACCTGAGTCATTGCTGACAAATAGATGCACCCTGAGACTATACTGTTGAGTGAAGTAAATCAGACACACAAGCCTAAATAGTGAATGGTTTCTTTCATATGTAAAACCTAAAATATAAACAAAGAGCAAAATTTTTAAAAAGATAATAGGTAATAAGAACACAGATCTTTTACAAAAAGGAAGGGACCAAGAGATGGAGGAAAGAGAGAGTAGAGGGGAATGGGATGAAAAAAGAACTGAGACATGTTATATACACGTGCCAATTCCCCACGAGGAGTTTGATCATACTACAAAGATGTCCGAACAAAAAACAAAAACTGAAAAAGAATAAAATGCTTCTGGAGGAAAACATCAGGGGAAAGTCATTGACAGTAAAGGCAGTTGCTATTACAGCGCAGGGTTGGTAAGTCTTTCCCATAAAGGCAATGTAATTCTTGGATCCTCTTCCTTATCCTTTTCCTGCCCCACTTCATGCTCCTCCATCTTTATGACTTTAAACCGCATAGAAATTTCTTAGTTCAGGCTGTACAAAACTGAGCCCTAGACTTGATCGCCCTAGGGCCGCAGGTGACGCCCCTTGCTATAGAGTAACTTCTGATTTTTTTTTTTTTAATGCACCACAAGTCAGGAAATGTAATGCTGGTGATTTCTTTTATTGCCACGTTTCCCAGTGAGTCTATTTAGGGCTGATCTCTTCTCTAGAAATAGTTGGAGCGGTTACCTAACAGCCAATACATGGGGTTAGAGACCCATTCTGCGGTTACCTAACAGCCAGTACATTGGGTTAGAGACCCGTTCTTGTTCCAATCAGATATAGCTGAACAGGTAATAGAGGCTAAAGTGTTGCTCCTCTTAGGTGCTCACAGAAAGAACCATGTACAGAAAAGTTTCCTAGACTTCTCTAATAAAGACATTTTGTACATATATTTTCCACTGCCCTTATTTTATTCTTTATGTACATGTTTTTCTTCCTTGCTGTGACAGTTAAGCTTGCCTACGTCAAATCGATTGGCTGTGAGACCTCATCAGGGGACTGGCAGAACATACTTCCGGATGTTTCTGGCTGAGTCAGGAAGCTGTGGCCTTGGAACTTACATATGGTCCCTTCTTCACTCACTCCTTCCTCTCTAGTGCTGTTCTGCTCTGCTTCCCAGCTCCATGAACTAAGCAGCCTTCCTCCGCCAGGTTCTTCTGCCAAGAGGGTCCTATCTCAGGGCCAACTAGCCATGGACTAACATTCCCTTAAAACATGAACCAAATTAAACCTTCCTCCACCTTTAAGTTCTTGTTGTGTTCAAGTAAGAGGAAAGCTGGCGAATGCATCTGCTCTCTATCTAGCAAACTCCAATCCATATTTTAAGACAGCATAAAGACTGCCTCCTTTGCAAACACATTCATGAACTACTAAAATCAACTAGGTAGGCAAGGTCTTCTTCTGTGTTGGTCTAATATCTCTTTCCGTCCAGGGTGAACAGGTCCCAAAAACAAGGTACCCACGGATGAATAAAAAAGTAAGAAGAAAAAGAAATACAAGAGAGACAATGTTCTGGGATCAGGAGGCTTACAGTTCTCTTGTCTGCAGCCCAGAATCACCTTTTCCGTAACCTTTTGTTGAGATAAAACAGAAGAGGCACCTGGGCCACCGGGTGGATATCAAATATCACCCGTTTTAGCAAGAACAATACAACTCAATTACCATAGGCGTTAGACTTGACCAGGTATCTAGCCTGTTATCATTCCTTTTCTACACAGCATAGCAAAACATTTAGTGTTGGCTCCAGGGCTTACAAAGCTTTTGTTCGACTTCCTCCAGAACACAACAACCTAGGTCCGGTTATACCCAAAGCAATACACTGAAAGATTAACTAAAGAATGTCCTTCTCCACACTTCTGCTCTTTAGTTCCATAGTACCTTATAGAAACATACTCAACTTATATAATGTAATAATTACATGTATAGCTGTCTTAAAATGGGCTCATCTTGAGGGAAAAGCCATTTCACACTCCTGTGGTAGCTTTTCTTACTGCTGGTACGGCACCTTCAGTCCTTGGGGGGCTGGGTCTCATCACCGTTTTGATCATCCTGCACTGAGATTTGTCTTTGGTATCCATGAGGACCTTAGTAGCATTGGTTACTACAAAATTAGAAATTCAGTGAATTTACATTTTTTTCTTCAGCAGAACATAATCTTATTTTTATTGGAAACTCATTTTTAGAAGCACAGAAATTACAGAATCTATAGTCAGCCATGTATAAAACTTAGCCCCCAAAATAAAATTCTAGCCTGAAGGGTAACAACATGTTACTGCTGCTCATAGCCTGAAATCCACAGGATGGCTGTTTCGCCTCCAGTGCAGTGCAGTGGTACAGACTTTATAGCAAGTTGAGATACAGCTTCAGTTATCAAATCTCCACCAGCTGGTTTAACTTTAATAAAACATTAAGCTGCTAAATATGACATGCCATTTTGGTTCCAGTATTGAATATGTATACCGATTGCTTACAGTTTTTGGGATACAGGCAAAAAGTAAACAAAATAATATTTGTAAAATATTTATTCTTAATTATTATTTGGCAACATTTGGATCTCATAATGTTATTTTTAAACATTTAAGAACTTTTTAAAAAAAGTACCTAATGTCATTTTAAAAACAGAATTTACTCCCTTAAAGGGTTATTGAAATACTGAAAATGACAAAATTTGCAACCCCAGAATCCCTTCTTGTCATTTCAGTCAGAGAATGGTCAACTGTTGGTTGATGGTGAACTCATAAGGAACACACACATTCTGCCTTTGACCAGTGACCTGTTTTCCCCATGAGGTCCTCATGCAAGACACATGCCTAGGAGCAGTAACTGGTGAGAGTGACTAGGTATTACCATAGCTGGATCTAAACATCAAGGTAGCACTTTCATTAAATGGACTCACCAAATTTAAAAGTCCTCTCTCTAAGCCAGTAAGACCAGATCCACCTACAATAAAGCAAGTTGAGAAGATGGTTCTGTTTCCTATCTCCAAAAATGCTCAAAGAGAAGACTTTGGGCCAATCATCATGAGATAAGGAACATTTGATGTCTATCATCAGTGGGGCAATGGGGCCAGACCAGGCTTGCCTGGATCCCCTGCCTAGGCTACCCCACAAGAAGGAAAAAGAGCAGCTAGGAGGAAACAGAGAAGTGTTAGGCCCTGCTGGGAACAGCCCTTGGTTCATACTATCCCTTCAAGGGCAAGGGAGAGAACAGAGACCAGGCCACGCAGGATATGACCTTTATCCTCTCTGAAAATCATACCAATTGGCTTCCTTAACAGTCTGCAACTCTACTGTGGAGGCAAAGCTGCCTGCAACCAATTCTGGGGATATCGAAGTCAGGCTGTTGGGCAAGAAGGGAGGGAAACAGTGACTCCCCATACAGAACAATTATGCCTCACATCATTCCCTTATGTTAAATAAAGGTACTTTGGACAGAATAGAATAATCTTCTATAGTAAGTGCAATGTTCAGATCACCCCAGATGTTTGTGAATTTCCACAGACAAAACTTGACAATGTTTTTGTGAACTTCTGACTGCTGATCCTATTGAGACCATTCTCCTTGTATCAGACCTCTTTACCTTAATAAACGTGTCTTCTTTCTGAATGCTGCCTCCTCTTAAAGACCCTCTGACTCTTGTTGGAGGGGCCCTAACATCTTTCATGCAAGATTCTGATTCTTAACTTTTTTTAAAAAACAAGGCATTTAAACAGCCTACATTTTTTCTGGTAAGAAAACTTTTTGTTTTTATTTTTTAAGCAACAACAGAACTATTTATGAAGGACCAATTTAGCAACATTCATTTCCAAAGACATTTGCTTTTTATAGGCTGTAAATAAATTTGCAAAATCATGTAACTTCATGGTAATAACATGAACTCAAAATTACAAGGTAATTAAACTCAAGACATCTAAGTATAATTCTCCAAGAGTAATTTACTTCTCAGGGCCAGGAGTCAAGATTTTATGCTGCTAACCACTAATGCAAAGTGAATTAGTACTGAGGTTTCCACGCTGCCATGCTCTAGGAATTTTGGGAGCTGTCTTTGTAGTCGAGGGGTGACAGTGGTGATTGCATGGAATGGAAGTAATGTGATATAAGGGTGTTTGGAGAAGGCTGTTGCAAGTGTTCGTTGTTATTTTAAAGAGAGTTCTATATTTCTCATGGAAGAGAGATACAGGCATCTTAGTGGCCTATATAAGTAACTATTGCCCTGAAAGTCAGGTTCAACCAAATTTAGTTGTTCTGGCAAGTCTGAAAATGTGGTGAGCATTTGATGGGGCAGCTCAAGTGTTCATGGTCCTACAGGGAAATCCTGAAAGAGACTTTTTTTTCCAAGGTAAAAATGAAAATTACTTAGATCATAGTTTAGACTGTCTAATCGCAGTAGGGAAGAATTCAAAGCCAGGCATTTCCCCTCAGTCCAGAGGCCAGTTCCCCGCCCCAGAGGCCAAGAGAATCGTGGTGGGTGGTGGCCGTGTTGGCCCAGGTGCTGCTCTCTTGGACCATCTTTATCTGTCTCACCAGATAACTGGAAGGACCTTTCTCTCTCTCTCTCTCTCTCTCTCTCTCTCTCTCTCTCTCTCCTCTCTCCCCACCCACCCTTTCTCAGAAAAATGAAGAGAAGATACTTAAGCTTACCTTCTACTGTCTTCTTGGGTCTGCTGTAAAGACAATAAAAAGACATCCTGCTTCTAGCCTCCTACAGAGTGCGCATTTTCCACGGTGTGTTGTGGCTCAGTTATTGAAGTAACTGCAAATGCATTAGGAATAGAGTCAATGTTGCTGTCTCATCAGACCTTGGGATGCCTGTGTTCTCACCCTCGGGTCCTTCTCTTCTCGAGGGGGCTGTCATGTGACTTTAGTCTAAGCTCTGGTTACCCTCTCCACATCTTGCCTGTGGGGGCCTGGGGATGATACCCCTCCACTCATACTTGTCCTGGGGATCTGCACTCTCTGTCCACACTTTTTAAATAGCTCCTTCATTGAAGCCTCCTTTGATTATGCTAATTTGTAGGAACCATCTATTGCCCTTTGGGCTCCTTAAGGATATTCTTAGTAAGGGGGGAGGGGCTTTGTACCTATTTTAAATGTTAAGAGCATGTGCTCTGTGGAGTAGTAATCCATTTTTTTTTAATTTTTGTTTTTTTATGATTTGTGATCTAAGGCATATAGTCCCCTTTCTATGGAGAGTCTATGAATGTTTGTTAAAGAAGTAATATTTTAGTAAAAGTGAGATGCAGGATTCTAGATATATTCATTATGTTCATTTTAAAAAAAACAAGATGCACCAATATTCATAAGCAGTAACTTGAAACCTTAAAAATTTCCAAATTTGTACAATTCCTAAAACATAAAATTTCTCCCATAAAATACAATAATGTGCATTTTAAAATGAAAGCCATCCCCCATATTCTTAAAGAGAGACAGATTATAAACTCAGAAAACTAGGCCAGTGGTCAGGTGAGTGCTGTACACTATGTAAAATTTACTTACAAGTTCAGAGACTGGTACACCCGGGTCCAACTCTCAGAAATTCAGACTTCAGGAAAGCCACATGGAGCTATGTATCAGAGGGCAATGGAATATTCAGGAGTTACCACATGGAAGTGTCCAATTCATGAATATCAAGTGACTTATGTCCTATGAGTCCAGTGGCTTGTACCTCCGGCCTATGCACACACATCTGTGATGTAGGCACAGCCAGCTGCTGCAGGACAGGTAACGCTGGTAAAATCACACACGGGGGATGGAGGGGAGGCTACGAGTTGGTGGTGTGTGTGTCATGACTGCAGCAAACCTGCATGGGCAGCAAACGTGTGTACATGTAGCTGAGGGGGAGAGAGAATTAGCCACAGATTTCTATACTTCTAGCTCTTTTGATCTTTGCTTTAAAGGCTATTTTAACAAGGTTAGTATCTAATTTAAAAATTAGGATAAACTTTTAATTATGTTCAAATCTCTTGAATATTTTTTATTATTTTGTCTACTTCATTTACTGGCAAGTGAAACTGATGGGATGAAACGTTTTCATTATGACTGTGTTTGTCAATTTCTGCCTAGGCCCTGTTTCCTCATTAATGTAAGTTACCTGTCATGTATCCCATTTCCTGATCTTGGTTTTCTAAGGTGAGAGCTATTGTGTCAGTTAATTTACACTAAAATATTATTGATTGAATTAATATGTTGTCTTAATCCACAGACTATATCTAAAGATCCCCTCTACTTACAAATATGTTCAGATTTTTAAAATCCTATTTGTAAGTCCAAGAGACCACTAATGCTTTTTGCGGCCAGATTTAATGTGCTTTTGGTCTGGTGTCTGTGTTTGCTCACATTTATAGCAGTTTGCATCAGTGAGGGCCCCAATGTTGAGAGTTTTGTAATTAGAGGTTCTATATTAACTCAGATGCATGTCTGCTCCACCCTGAGGAAGGGACAGAAGGTATGGTGTAAGCCCTGGAAAGCATGTGAACTTTAGATCCTCTTTTAAAAAGGTTGCAAGATGCGTGGTTAGCTGGGAACCTCCAGCTGTTGCCTCCTTCCGGTCAGTCCTAGCTTCTGGGTCACAGTCATTCTCTCTGGGGTAGCACTGGCTCCTAAGTGAGCAGCACAGCACTTCTCCCAAGGACAGTCTGGCTCTGGAGGCCCTGTTGGGCGGCCGGATGTGTGGGCCATCTGAGGGCCCTCCCTACCTACCTCTGCTTCTCTCGAATGTTACTTTCTAATGTTACTTTCAACTGACATTCTCATTAACAAAAAATGTGCATTCCAGTATCATTCTGTCACTTCCTCTCCGTGCTACTTCTGTCATCCTTCTACAAAGATGAAACGTTTTCTCAACATGCCAATCAGTTTTTATTTCAACCTGTACAATAATGTACCCAATAGATCCACAAATAAATAGGGTCAGAAATTATAGGTTCCTAATATTCCTACAGCTCCTACTCAGCCTCGGTGACAGTGACACCGAGGCACAAGTATTAGCCCAGGCACCCCCGATCTCTCCCAAGGTACTGCAAGGAAATGATTCCTTGATTCCATCCAGGGTGCCAGTCTGTCCATATCAGGAGAGACCATGCACGGAAAAGGAGTGCTCTAATCCGTTATGGAAACTGTTTGAGAGGTTGGACTCCGTCTATAACTTTACTTAAAATTGTTGTGAATCAGAGAGGGTGAAGAACAAGTAGCAAAGTGAACTGAGGTTAATTTGAAGGCTAATATGATTCAAGGGAGAAAGAATAACAACAGCGAATCCCTTAAACTGGCTGCATCAGTCGGAGGAGTGACATCATGTCCTCGAAACACAAGAGCAGAATATGCTCACCACCCATGCCCTGTGCAGTTCTAGGCCGAGAGTTCTTGGCGTGCTCTGACATACCCTAATGTAACTGGACGTGCTGTTAGGCTACATTACTCTACTGCATGCTAACATAATTGCGGGTGCACCATGAGTACACAGGGAAGCACACTCTACAAGATGAAACTGAGTGATGGTACCAGGCCAGTGCCGATGTCTTTGCGGTGCACATTCAATGTGGTTTATAAGGGCTCATGCAGTTTCTAAAAAATGGGTCAATTATGTTATTCACCACAATACTCCCCTTTGGTAATGCCCAGTGAGGATATCTAGATCTATTTTTTAAAAACTATTCAGTCTCTGTGTGGCCTATAATTTCTCCCTGACTGGGAGTAGGCTGTGAGTGGGGGAGAGGGGTTGAATGAAGGTAGAGTTAATATTAGCAGAAAATCAGGAATTCAGTAAGCAAGGGTTCATTTACACTGGGGTCTCTATTAAGGTCATTATAGGCTGTGAGTGATTTGGAGCTGGCCTCTTTCCCCTTTCTCTCCATATGTCCTGGGGATCATTCCAGATGCCCAGGTGGACAAGTGCCTAGAAGGGGTGAGAGGGTCACTGTGCCGTCATTAATCACTGGCAGACAGCTGGTTCTGAGCGCTCTCTTGGTCCTGCCCTGGAGTGCTCTGGGGCATCTCACTGCAACAAGGTGCACAAAGGCTCAGCTCCCTCTCTGCGTATCTCTCTTCTCCAAACGTCAGCCCCAGACAGCCCTCCGAGGGAGAAAAGCATTCATGCCTTATAGTTCTTTTAGAATAAAAGCATCCTCTCTACACATGCATTTTTAAAAAAGAGGATTAGAAGCTTACAACTTTTTTACTTTGGTTTACCCAGTTAATATGGAAAGAAATTCATAAAGCAGAGATCAGATAAATGAAATTAATAGCTCTTATATCTCTGTCTCTCATGCCTCAAAGGATTGTTTTTGTAAGCACCCAAAGGGATGGCTATTCTTGTACCTCATCTATCAGCATTTGCCTGAGTAGATTCTACAGAACACTAACCCTTTATGATGTCTGAAGAAACAGATTGTGTTTCTTCCCATTGGAGAGACTCAGTGCATGTTAAAGGATCTGGGGAGAACTGCAACCAAAAAACTGAGTTAGTTTAGTGGAATCTAGTATTTCCTAAATTTATTTGATGATACAGTCCTTGTAGTGTGTCACATTTATTGAGTTCCCCACCAGAAACACTTCCTGTAGCCATGTCCTGAGGACCTACAGAACGGTGATAAAAACCCATGTACAGAGCGCTTGAATTTGAATCCCAACCATGCCAGTTACTGGCTCTGTGATCTTGGACAAGTTTATTACTCCTTGCTGTGCCTCAGATTTCTCACCTGGAAAATGGGACTTTCTTTTTTTTTTTTTGGCGGTACTGGGGATTGAACTCAGGACCCTGCGCTTGCTAGGCAGGCACTTACTCCACTGAGCTATATCCCCAGCCCGGAAAATGGGAATAAAAGGAATAACACATTAGAGTTGCTGTGAGTTTTAAATGGGCTCATAGACTTTAAGGGTGTTTAGTAGAATGCCTGGCACATGGGAGGCCCACCATAAGGTTTCCTGTTATCACTGTGGGTTTCTGTGTTTGTCTTTAGGAAAGAACTTTGTCCCAATAAAACTATGAAAGAAGAAGTGGATATAATTTTATGGGTGACAGATTTTCTCACAAATGCATACTTAGTCTTCAAATCAGTTTTACATGATAGGCACTGTGGTAGTTATATCCATATAGCAGGTTAGAAAAGAAGGCTAGGAAATCTGATATGTTTCATAAATGAACAATAAAAAAGGGAGAGCTGGGAAATAAATGTGGGGCTTTAAAATCAGATATTTACATCTTTTCACTAAATATATTTGGTTTTCCTGTGATTCCAAATTAAAATGTGAAATGTTTCCATTTATAATACCAAGAAGATGTGCCTTTCCCAAAATTTATGATGAAACCCCAAAGATTAAATAGAGAAGTTAGAAATTAAAGGTATTAGAGTGGATAAAGTGTGAGAACCAAGGAATTTTTTGCTTCATTCACAGAGAAGAGAAAATCCTGGATGTTGAAATATTAACATTTGATATTTGACAGTTATGACAATTTGATGGTTATGATGATCAATATAACTGCATATTTAAAATCTAGATTTAAGGTGAAAATAATTTACTGGCCCTCAATTTAGCATTATTTATGAATTCATCCAAAATCTTATCTGTTTCTCATTCTGCTTTGCCTACCAGATTTCTTGCAAGTAAAGTTAGTGTCAAATTGTAGCCATGTCTGCACACGTCAGAAACCTAGTGCAGGTTTTACCCCTATGCGGCCATGAATGTTTCTAGTGGTTTTTGCAGGTGTATACTGGGACATTTGGTGCAAATAATTATGGGGTTTTTTTTCTCTATAGAAATGAGGGTGAACAAAATATAAGAGGGAGGAAGAGGTATTTTAGAGAAAGGTTTTCAGTAAAGAACACTAAAAAATTTAAAATATTCTTTTCTTCTTTATTAGTTTATTAACTAGAACCTTCCTTCTCTGAAATTTTGCTTAGTGAAACTATGACTACCACATTACACATAGGCCTTGTGATATTTGGAAAGAGGACAGGGAGGATGGGAAGAATGAACCCAATCAATACATGTGATTTTTATTGAGGATCCAAAGCCAACAGTGATCAAAATGAAGATAAGCATTTAGCAGAGAAAAGAAACTGCCTCTTCCATCTGTCTGAGTATAGCCCGAAAGACAAAGAGCATCGGCAGTGAATTTGGGGGAAAGATACAGCACAGGTCCGTGGAGAGAGCACTTTTGCTGCTGTAGCTCCCTGAGACACAGTCCTTGGCTCTCACGCTTGGCAGTATTTCCAGGTGCTTTTCAGCCAGCCAGCCCTGGGGACACTCAGGGAGACATTTCAGAGGAGAAAGAGTATTTCCAAGCAATTTGGAATTGAAGCAACACTGATGCGCCTCCAAAAGCTTCCTTTCCAGCAGTGCCAGGGTTTGATGGTTAGCAACAGAAAGAATAAAAACAGAAAACAGGCAGTGTAGCTGGAGCCTCACCTGTTCCCAGGGTGTGCTGAAACAGTCCCTCCCAGTACTGGCTCAAGGGTCTCCTCATGCTGTGGTGTTTGGGTCCTTCCATTTGTCATGTTTTAAAATTTCTGATGTCAGTTTGCAAACTGACATTTTTCTGAAGACTAGTAACTACGTAAGTCTCAAATAGCTAGTGTGTGTGTGTGTGTGTGTGTGTGTGTGTGTGTGTCTGTGTGTCTGTGTGCGCGCACAAGTGGAATAGCTACTAAATGCATACATGGATCTGTACTCGTAATTCACATTTATTCTCCAGGTCTATTTGACACTGATGTTGTGACTGAATTGTGATGGTGAAGATTAATTGTGTAAACATTTTTGCTGACTTTGTAAGCATCTAGCTTGATTGTTTTACTTGGTTTTCCAAGCTTAGCACCTAATAGCAGCGCTTTTCTTGTTTTTGCATAGCAGTTTCATAGCTTGTGTCCCAGACCAGCTTTACCTAATGAACATCTGAGCCAAGATGGTTTGCGAGCTTCAGTGTTCCAGCTACTGATTGCAAAGAAAGAGCAGAACAACACTCAATTCTTGGAATTTTGGAAACATTTGGATTTGGTGAGGATTCTCCAGAACAGCATAAGAATTATGCTTCCATGATGGGGATAAATGTACTCGATGTACATGAAATTGCAAACAATCCAGTTTTTCTAGCCAGCTAATATAGTATTAGTCCAGAGGTGGAGAAATTTGGATGCTCAGAGGTTCTGTTTTCTTCTTAGTAAAATGAGGCTTAATTATAACTTCTGCCCCACTGTGCTCAAAGCACTGTTCATACCAGCATCACTGGCTCTACTAACAAGGTAACCCAAGTTGAGTCACATACAATCAGGATCCCTGGAATAGAGCTTGATGTAACTTGTTATAGTTTAGGTGACGCTTACTCTCTCACTTGGGATTATAAAGAATCCTGGGGGAAGCTTGTGTGGTGCCAATATCACTAACTAAAAAGGCCCTTAGAGCATCACAGCCCCTCCTGTAGAAATCACTGTCTAAGCTCACACATGCACTCAAAGAGGGCACCTCAGACCCTTCTGCAACAGGTTCGGGGTGTGAACTCTCCACCGTGGTTCCCCAGTTCCTAGAGCCTGATGTGTCAGGCCTCTGACTTCCATTGCTTCTTCACAGAGTCTTGGTCTTGGGAACAGGGCGAGCTCTGAGGCCCTCTCAAAACCCACTCAGAGTGCTCCCAGCACAGAACCCCTCTTGAACACAGCATAAAGCCTGTGTTTCTAAATCAGTCACTCATGGCTGTTTTATCCTGAAACAAAAACTCAGCTGAAAGTCCAGATTTAGCAATGAAGCCTTATGACTTCTGTGTGCTGGGTCGAGGAGGAAAATACTTGTTTTCTCAGGTCTTCTGTGTGAGCTAAAACAAATCACAGCGGGGTCCTACCAGTTGGTTTTCTGTCCTGACTGTAGCCGAATGCACTTTTTAATGTAAGAATTCTTCGTCCCTATGAACTTAGGTATCTCACGGGACAAAGCCCTGCGCTGGCATGGCAGAGTCCTGGTGGCAGAGGACAAGGATGTGGGCACAAGGAAAGGAAATGACAGGAATGCTCCAGTGCCCCCTGGCTATCAGCAGCAAGGGCAGTTGCCACTTGTTGGGCTAAGGAGAAAGGAAAAGGAGTGCCCAGGGGCCCTGCACGTCAAGGAGCTGTGTGAAAACACTGCTCACATCCCTTTCATTAAGGGTTGCTGCCGGAAAGACCTGCGGGAGTAATTACCTCAATCTCATTCTCTCTCATGCTTCTGACCTCACACCACTGCCAGCCAGAAAAGGCACAGGAGGCATTAGCGTGTTCCTTGCTGCTGGCGAACCCTAGGGCCTGGCGCAGAGTGGAGAAGGAAGAAGAAAGGCTGAGGAATACATCCATGTGCCTTCTCTTCACTGTGAGTTTCTGTGGATACTATTAGGTGACATTCCTTGAGCACTAATCAGAGATGTTAATGCCAGACACTGTTGCAGACATTTTATATGCATTATATAATTCAACTCTCACAACAAGGTTGCAGGGCAGGAATGGTTAATTTAGAGATGAAGAAGTGAAGGCTCAGACAGATTGAAGAATACAGGGCTTTTTTATTTCAAAGGTCACTTTGGTCGAGACACTAACTTTCTCTGTGGGGCTGAGAGATCAGCTGTGCTTTCACTCAAGCCTGATAGTAGGTGACCAGCTGAGAGTCTATGCTCAGAGCAGGCTAAGGCACTTCTTGTTGTTGTACCTGTCATGAAGAAAGCACAAATCTAGGAGGCAGCAATGCCCTGCTTTTTCTCTTCAGCACTAATTTGCTTCATTTACATATTTTTTCTTAACTTGTCGACTTCAATGCATAAAAGGCAAATAGAAGATAATTCAAATTTGAGTATGCATCCTGATGAATTTTCACAGGTCAATTCACTACATAATCAGCACCCAGACCAAAAAAAAAGACCATCTCCCACCTCCAACTCCTGCTTCCCCTTCCATGCCTGGCCATCCCACACCCCATCCTGGCTCATCACCGCAGTGCAGTCTTGTCCATTGTCCTGTTGAGATACAGAAATAAGATGAAAAATTCCTATTGTTCTACTTAATGTACATCTATGAATGATGTTATAGTAGATCAGGGGTTGACAAGCTACCAGCCAAGCCCAGCCCACACTGCTGCTGTTGAAGACAGCGTGCCCATTTGTTTACCCAGTAGCCGTGGCCGCTGTCACACTACAGTGGAAGGGTCGCACTGTCTGCGGGGTCCACCCAGCCAAAACTAGTTGCTATCTGGCCTCTCTGAGAGAAGTCAACTCTCCTCTGAGCTGCAGTGTGGGGGCAAAGTGGTGAAAAACAGCCTCAGTCTGAGTCCTCAAGATGCTTATGGTCTGATCAGGAGGACTAGTATTAACAAGCAGCTGCAGTTAGTAAATATACCATGAGAAATGCTCTGAAAGAAAAGCTCAGAGTGCCATGTGGGAAACCAAGGAGAACCCAGAGTCCATCTGCATTGTGTACACTAAAGCTCACTGACCTTGGCATAATATGGGTTTTGCTTTACCTGAGCAGGAACAGTGTGGAAAGATTCTCTGGAACCATGGTACAGTATATGAATGGGTAGGTTGACATTCATGCTGTTGAGAAAGGCTGCATTTCACATTCTGCCCAAAAGATTCTGCAGAGAATGAACACTAGAGTTTGTCTGAAGGAGGTAACCTGTGGGTCTTTCCCCCTTGGCCTGGCCTAGAACTATGTGTGAAAAGATGTGTGGGAGGATCAAGGTGGAAGCTCGGAGGCAAAGACACTACCAGAAGCACTCTAGTCTCGGGGCTTTCCGGGGGCTAACTCCGTGTTTGTGTGGTTCATTTGTTGAAGCCTGTCTTTTGTTCTTTCTTTTCTTTTAGATGTTTTATTGAGGAGAAATTATCCTCAGTAGGCAGGCATTTCAGCCCCCCTGAGTTGGGTCTGTAGGTCTGAGAGGGTCATCTTTACCGCTGGTAACTGGGACAGTTACTTCAAACCCTTACCAATGGCAGGCATAGCCCTTAGAGTTTAGCATGCTCTTAGCACATCTGCAACAGCAGAACATGACTTTGCCTTTCTGAAATGTTTGCCAAAAAGATCAAAACTCAGGTATGATGACTTGCATCTCCCTAAAGGAGAAGTCTCAGAAAGATTGACACCAGGTAGGAGGATCAGAAATAAGGCATATTTTACAGAAATTAGAGATTCTTTAAGCCAGGTTGGCAAGCACTTCAGGCTTTCCTGTGGATAGCTCAGACCCTTGCAGATGTCAGTGATCAACCACTGAGTTCCTTTCTTCTAAGCCTGGACAAGGCTCAGGAGTTACGCTGAAATTTCTTTGGGTAGTTAGTTACTATAAGGCAATAAAAGGCAAGTTGTCAGCCCACTCAGGAGCCCCAAGGGAAATTTTTGAAGGTGAGGTCCCAAGGTTAAATAATGCATAAGGACAGAATATCAGCAACAAGAGCAGGCAGCATGGAGCAGAGCAGAAAGCTGGAGTAAGAGCGCAAGAGAGCTACCTGTGTCTTTATTGTATAATTCTTATACAGGTTGTTATCTCAGGTTTACATTCTTACATAGGGCTGCAACCAGCACATGTGTGTTTATCTCTGCTGATTCATGGTTACATAACTGTGTCCCACTGTGTGTCTGTGCTAGACAAGCAGGGTTACATCCTCAGCTGTCCTTAGAAGCCCCTGAGCTTTGAAGCAATCTGGTTCTCCACACAGTCTGAACAGATCTATCATTCCTGATTTAGGCAGTCACTTTTAAGCAGACATTATAAACAATGGAAAAATAATAGTTTACCTGTACTGAGTGTTTGTTATGTGCCACACATTATTCTAAGTGCTTAGTATGGATTCATTTAAAGTAAACCATAGGAATAAACTTTGTTGAGGTTATTATTGTATCATCAGTGTTTAGAATAGTCTCTGGTACACAATGGATACTTAAAGTATGTAGATGACTCTAAAAACAACTTTTATTAGTCACTAAACTTTTGTTTATGTCCCCTGAAAGTCTTATGTTCAGAAGTGGAGCTTTCAAAGGTGATGAGATCGTGTGGATGCTATGATCACCAATGAGTTAATCCACTGGTGAGTTCATAGTTGAACATGCTATTAGGAGGTGGGACCTGACAGAAAGAGGCAGGTCCCCTGGGGCATAGCCTAGAAGAATGTAGTGTACATGATGTTTCTGCTTTGGAGCTAGTTTATAATGGACTCAATGCCCTTAAATCATGAGCCACATTAAGCCACTCCTCCTTTAAGTTATGGGTGTTAGATAATGCATGCAGCAAGAGGAGAACCAACTAATACCCATATTCCAGATGAGAAAACAGAAACCCACAGAGTGTAAGTAATTCTTCTAAGCTAACAAGGGATGGATCCATGGTCTGATACTTTTTTGCATTTTGCTTGCACATTTAACTATTCTTCTCTACTGCTTCTAATAGTAACAGTTGGATATCTCTGTTGTTACTTCTTAATGTTCAGGATGTTGGCTACACCATCTCCCTGCTTCTCTTGATGATCCTGGGATTCATTCTTTTTGATATTTTAAAGCAGTGAAGGTAAACACTTTAGAGAAAAGTGCTCAAACTGGAACAAAAACTCAATTATTTATTGCAAAATGCCAAGACTACAATTAATCTTGAATACTGACATTTTAACTTAGAAAATCAACTCAGCCATTAACATCTTTGGTCTAAAAAGAAAAACATAAGTTCACTACCACTGATTTACAGTTTCTCCCCTTCTTCCACATAAAATGGGGGCAAATACACTGGAATTGACATTGAAACCCAAATGCCTGTGAGGTTTCATCAGAAACACAGTGAGGGAGTGGACAAGGTGGACACCATGAGGAGAGAGGGCACACAGCCCTGGGGCAGCTGCTGCTCAGCTCCAGTAATCACAGCTGTGGGGAATCCATGCCAATGTTGCCACATCTTCCTGGTTTTCAAGAGAAGTAGGATATCTGGATTTTGATGTGGAATTATCCATTGGAAATATCCGCAGGAAACAGCTCATGTATAAAATATTGAGAAGCAAGGCAAGTTCGAAACAAAACCAGACATTGCAAATCAAATACAAGGTCTCTGTGGGCTCAGCTTAGCCCGCTGATCTGTACTCAGCCAGCTGCAGGGGACATGGGCAGGGATGGGGCGGAGGTGGAGATAGGAGTAGAAAGGGCTTCACGTAGCTGCCCTTGTAGTTCTGGAGGGGAAAATATGTTGGGAGCAGGTTGTAACTGTTTAAGATCTTAAATTAGGGGGTTCGGGAAGTACAACTATAATAATGATAGTTTCTAAATGCTCTATAGTGCTTATTTTCAGTTTACTTCTACATCTGCATTTGAACTTCCTTGCAAATTATTTTCATGGTTTAATTACTTGGTCAACATTAAGTAGTAGGTGATTTGATCAGTCTTGTATGTCTGTATGTGTTATCCTGAACACACACTTCGAAGATATCAATATGCAAAGCAGCAACTATTGGTGATTTTTGTTTGTTTGTTTGTTTGTTTGTTTTGTCTTTGGTTTTTTTGTTTTTTGTGTTTTTCTGTTGTTGAGAGGATTAATTGTCTGACCAATTTTGCATGTCTGTATCTGTGTTCATATATATACACTTCGAAGATATCAATAGGTAAAGCAACAACCACTGTTGAGTCCACGTCACCTTGTCTGTAGATCAGTTTTGATTGTACTATTTTTTGTGCTAATTTGTGTCTGTTTGTTAATATGTTTTTGTGCTTTTATTTTTTTAAAAATAAAAATAAAAATAAAAAAGTATTACAAAAAAAAAACATTAAGTAGTAGTATTCTAGAACATACAGAGTCTCCCAGTTCTTTATGTGGTTTTCTCTTAGCTACACAAACCTGATACTGGTCAGCAGTATCTGTGGTTCCTACGGTCATATACTTTTCATCTCCTGTAATCAAGAGGTAAAACAGACACAGTTGATGCCCAATTACTGATGAATGTTCACAAAGAAAAGAAACAGGACAAGCATTTGAGAATACTTGTATAATTGCTAATGCTTGTTATTCTTGGCAGATTGAGGTTGGTGATTTCTGTTTGGTCCTCCCCAAATCATCTCTAATTATGGAAATATGCACCTAGAAAAGGCTGAATAAATAATGTAATTGTGGTCTAATCATTGTGTACATTCCTAAACACTCACCTAATGACTAGTAGTGTGGGGGTTTAGCTACTCCACATGCAGCTTATTGCCAGCCAGAACGAAAATGTGGCATGTTTTGCATGCTCCACAGAAACCGTTTTAAATTAAGCAGATTTGAAAAATCATTACATGGAGGGAGATTTTTCTGATTGCTGGGCCTGTGTGGGCCTCTCAAATGTCAGTTCTGTGCAGGGAGGGCTCTTGTCGTTGGGGCCTTTCTGCCAGGACATGTATTTGACAGCTGTTCTGAGGTGTCTTTTCCCAGCCACTGGCCTGACTACTGTCATAAGGCCAATTAGAGTCTCAGGCAATTAATGTTATTTTCCTCAAGTGCTCCTAGAAATGCTTATATCGTGTAGCACTTCTGCATGAAATCTGTGACCTTTGGAAATACATGCCCAAGAAAAGCAAATAAGCCTGCCTATGTATGCACCGTGTTTCATTAAATTATGAAGAATATGAAAGTAAATTGTAGTTGCCAGGTGCAGAGATATCCACAGAGCACTTTATATCTTAGGATTCTAAGAAATGAAGATATGTGTCTACACCAAAACCCAGATAACCATAAAGGGGTGGTAGATATACTGAACAGCAATGCATTTACATATGCTCAGCAAATTATTTAACAAAATTTATGAATTGGGACATGTTCAAAATGGGGTTTCATAACTAATAGTTTATATTTCTTTGACCACATTTTAAAGAAAGATACTAACAAGCTGAAAATAAAAAGTGAAATCCTGACATTTTAGGAAAGGTGGTAGAAAATGAAGCTATTTAATACAGAAAAGGGGCAGAGATAGAGTTGTCCTTTGACAGATAAAATGAACTCTCCATGAGGAAGCTTGTTGCACTCCCCAGGTCATCCCAAGGGATCCTTTGAAACCCTTGGTTGAGATGAGTGCTTTAATAAACATTTGTTGGATGAGTTCAAAATACATGAATGGAGGCAATAATGTGCAGCACTTGAAATGAGATGGATATACGAAAGAAGCGGTTGCACCACTGAGTGGCTCTGTGGGGTGTTCTCCCTACAGTCTGCATAAGCCGGGGCTGCAAACCAGTGAGCTGTGGACTCTCACTTGCATAGGTATTCATATTGTTTTGCATTCCATTTTTTGTTAAATTTTGGTGTTTAAAAAAATCGAGTGTATATCTTGTCTCTCACACACACACACACACACACACACACACACACACACTGGCACAATGCCCTACTCATTTTGCATCTTCCACAGCCGAGTGAGGCCGCATAGCTTGAACATTGGCTTCTCAGTTTTCCTCAGACCCCGCTGCTCTCTACTGATTCACACTTGGCTTCATTTCACTCACTGCTCCTCCTTCCTTGACACTGGCAGGGGCTGCACTTGCACTCTTGGTTTAAGGCAGAAGCAGCAGCCAACTTCCTGTCCCGAGAATAGCAGAACTGGCTCCTCTGTTGAGAAGGAGAGTGCACTAAGTGAGCACCCCAGTCTTTTACCATTGGGATGTCTTCACTCAGCAATAAACCACTAGCACAACTTATTCACAAGTATAAAAATCACACTGGTTTCTGACGGTGTCCACATCCTTTCAACCTGACCAGTCCATCAGGAGTCTGCCTCAGACACGAGATACTGAGATGGCACTCAGTCTTCTGAGTTCTGTATTGTATGCTCCAAGATGACGAGCCCAGCGACACCTTCATTCCACATGTTTGACCCTCTCCTTCCAGCTGCACACACGGATACATCCCTCCAGGAGCAAATCATGGGGTGGCAGGAAGTGGGGCAATGGGAACTGCTGGAAATGACCTATGTCGCAAGTAGTGTCATCATCATCAAGAAGAGCTGAAAATTAGTTTACAGGAAGCTGGGATCGGGGGCTCGTTCAAATTTAAAGGTTGCCATGGTTGTGCTAAATGTTAATCACTTTTCATCACACTGGCTAATAAGTGTGGAGTATTTGGCTTGATTCCTTTTCAGCTATTCCCGATTAGCTCCTAAGAGAGCTGCAGAATTCTGGCTCCAGCTGTGCCCCTTCTGTGTTGCTCCCTTTAAAGAACATGAATTATTCTTAAATGCGGTTCCCTGAAATTTAGATAATGATTCACAAGAGAGCTAGAACAGCAGGGAGAAAGAAAAACAAACTACCTGCTCAGAATTCAGGGCCCTGTCATTGACAACACACCTAATCAGATCAAATTGGTACTAAAACACTGCTTGTAAGTGCCTTCAATATCTTACACATGCTGTACAGCCATATTGGAAAAGGTTAAATTGTCATATTATTCATCAGAAAGTGGGAGATAATGAAATTTGTTAGGTGACTCGAGTCTATGTTCACTTAGCAAATACTGAATAAAGCCCACAGTTTCCAGAGAAGCCCTGCACAGGGGTGGGGGGGCTTCGCCTTGGGTGGGTTGAGGCCTCTGTTTTCCTTGACCCTCTAGTGCCATACAAGTGGGAGCATGGAGGCGTTGGACCACATACCTGTTGGTCCCAGAGTCAATGTCCAATATGTCAGGCCATCAGGGCAGACAGTGAGCAGGACAGTGTGACTGAACTTTGGAAAATGTACCACTTGAGAGTCCAGCTGAGGAAATGCCTCAAATTGGAAAATAATGTAATAGAATATTTGATTTGCCACCATGGACCTTAACTGGGAAGATTGCCACACTGAGATGAGAGGATAGCTCGGCTGACTTCGCTCACTCAGCTCTGCTTAGTAACTGCCTATTGGTAGGCTGGGTCCTGGGCTCCCTGTGTGTCCCCAAAGTACTTGCTTTACTGCCCTCTCGTACACCACACGTCCATAGGCACAAACCCCCCAAAAGGCTTGGGGCTGTGTCTACAAAGTCACAATATCTGCAAAGATAAGATCTGGGTCAGTGGTCACTGGCTATTATTTTTCAGAGGGCCACTAGGAGGCCATCAGAGTGGATGGCAAGGTAAATGAAATGTTATTTCCATTTAATTCAATTTGCTTTTTCTCCAGGCTGCCAGCTACTGACTTGGCCTCTTGGAAGCAAAACCGTTTTTCTGCGATTCACCAAAAGCTTTGTGGAGCAGAACGCCTCAGTCCGCCAAGGTTAGCTTCATAGAGCCACTAAACAGGGCTGTACGATGTCCTTTAGGGGCGCACTAGATGTCATTTACCTACCACAGTGTATTCGCTTAACTTGTCGGGAAATGTTTCTCTGGGTGCAGCCTACCGCTTATGAAAAACACCTGCAGTTGTGTGGCCCTTACCCGCACCACCTCTCGCGTCTCTCCCGGCAGATCTAAAGTGAGGGAGAGAATGCTTCCAAAGGTAAGTCTTCCGCCAAAAACAGGAGAAAATACTCCATCTTATTTGTCCCTCCGCCGGGACAATTCTCTGAAACTTGTTCTACACAGCCCTTTATTCGGTTTCCCGGTGGAGCGAGCTAATGCCGGTTCATCTTAATTATCAACTTGAGCAGTTTGAGAGACTTGTGCAGAGGTGACTGAGCCATGGGGCGCTCTATTCGCCAGCGGAATAATCCACTGATGTTCTCAGCGAAATGCGCCGTTAGAAGGCGGAGTCCAGTAGGAGGAGATGAGTTGCTGGAGACACGCCCACAAGACACACCCCTTGCCAAAACTCTGCCCCGTCAAGATGCTTTTGCTTTGGAGCCGGTCATGGACTTAAACCATGAGTCAAATAAAGCATTTCATGTTTAAATTGAGGGTGTCAGGTGTTTTGTGCCAGCAACAGGAAAGCTGGCCGGTCAAAAGCTGCAGGTGTTCACAGTGGTATCTGACTTAATAACATCTTTAATTTTATTTGTTCATTTTCTGTCTTACTACCTGCAAATTAAGTGTTGTGTCAACTTGAATATGAAAGGCCCAGTTGATTGGATTGGCATAGTTCTGGGTGTCCTTGAATGGATTTACTGAAGCATAAGGCGCACTGTGAGCGTGAGGGGCACCAATAGGCTTGTACACGAATAAAAACGGAAATAAAGAAGGAGGTCTACTTCTGTTTCTTCAGAGCACTACTGTCTTCGCCCTCCCCTTGGATGTCTGTCTCCTGGCTGCCAGTATGCGTTTCTCAGCCTTCCAGGAAAGACCCTTCAGCCTTCTATCGCAAACCCTTCAGCTTCCTCATATGGACTCACATGGGACTCTTCAATGAGATCCAGGTCTTTGACTTCCAACTGGACTCTTTGGATCTCCAACATGAGGATAGCCTTTTACGCTCTTCCACCCTTGACTCGCAGGCAGCCATAGTAAGCCTGCCTTGTAAATCTTCATATATTTACATATCTTATATCTGTTTCTGTACTGAGTACTGACTGATACACTACCTAATGCCACTTGAGTGTTTGTCCAAATAAACTGTTGGCACTAGAATCTCCTTTTGACCATCTGCTTGGAAGAATTTAAATTAAGAGAGCCAGCCTCTATACAGTAGGGAAGGTGTGCAAATTAGATTGTTTATCTGGGGGATTGCATTTGGCCCCAGAGCTTGTATTACCAGGAAGCTTTGATACTACAAAGGGAACACACAATAACAAATACATAAATAAAACTACATAAAGGCTTGGTGGATGGACATCAGAAAGGAGGTGCTTGTTATTTTTTAATACTCAACATCTTTTTGTTTATCTTTAGAGTTAGTTAGTGTCCATTTCCCACAGTGCACTGTAAGTTCCAAAGAGGACAGGGGCCAAGATGATATTGTTCACTACTTTGTTCCAAGAAAGTAGACACACAATATTAAGCAAACCTCTTATAATGGTGCCATCCCCAACTGATTTCTTTCCATGTAGTAACAAGTTAATTTGTGCATAAAAGCTCCAACCCTTCAACTCTTTGGATAGCTGGCTCCTTTGATTTATGGTGTCTTTTTGATGTGAGGCAGAGATCTGAGTTTGTGTTTCACAAACTCCATCCATTCTACATTCTATATAATTAAATTATTTTAATGTATCTATACTATCACCACAATCCAGTTTTAAGACATTTTCCTACATCCTCAAAACATCCATGTTTTCATTTCTAGCTAATCCTTCTTCCCACACTCAGCCTCAATTAACAACTAATCATTTTCTTTATCAGTAGGATTGCCTTTTCTGGACATTGCATATAAGTGAAATCATGCAACATGTCTTCTCTGTGCCTGATCTTTCTTTTTTACTTAACATGTTTTTGAGGTTCCCTAATGGCTTAATATGTATTAGCACTTTTCATTCATCTTTACTGCTTAATTGGTTCTATTGTATGGATACCTTATATATTGCCATTCATGTGCTACTTGACTGATATCAAAATCACCTCCACTTTTTGGTAAATAACATTACTTTGATTATTCATACACTGTACAAGGCCTTGTATGGGCAGTTTTGGTAGTGATGGGAGTTTAAGAATTGATTTGCTGAGTCCTATGGCGGCTCTATCTTTAGCCCTTTCAGAAACTAACCAACAGTGTTCCCAAGAGCACTACTCTACAGTCCTATCAGGAATGTACGAAGAACTTCTCCACATCCCCACCAACACTCATTATTGTCTGTCCAGGGACCATCACCACTCTAGTGGATGTGGAGAGGTATCTCATTGTTCAGTGCCCAGTGATGTTCAGAAAATTTTCATGTGCACGTTAGCTATCCGTATTTCTTACTTGGTAGATGGTCTAGTCATATCTTTTGCCCATTTTTAATGGTTCTAGTAATATTTTTATTTGTAAGAGTTTTTTATATATTCTGGGTAGGTCTGTAAGAAGATATATATGTTCGAAATATTTTCTCCCAACCCATGACTTGTCTGTTCATTTTCTTAACAATACATTTTTCAAGAACAAAGGATTTTAATTCTGATAGTCATATTTATCAATTTTTTTCTTTTATACTTTGTGCTTTTGCTACCAGATATAAAAGTTCTGTCTAACCCAAAGTCACAATAACTTTCTTACATGTTTTACCTAAAAGTTCTGTAGTTTCAGCTATTGCATTTACTTAGGTTTGTGGTTCAGCTAAGTTCACTTCTATATGTGATATGAGGTATGTTCTCACCTGTATTATCTTTTTGCTTGTGGATATTCAACTGTCTTGGTAGCATTTTCTGGAATATATTTCCTTTCCTTTTTGACCTATTTTCCTATCTGTGTCAAAAATCACTTGGTGGTTAGTGTACCAGATTTTCTTTCTGGACTCTTGACCATGTTCCAAGTATCTATACATACAGCCTCATGCTAGTGCTAAACTGTGTTGATTAATTGGAATTTTGGCAGATAACAAAGTTCAGAAGTCACTATGATAAAAAATAACTTGAGGGGTAGTATGAAGAGAACAGTTCAGACAGTGTGGAAGGGTTTTCTTGGGCATCAGTATTCCATTTCATGTCAGCCAGAGGGCTGAGGAAATAGTATCCATGATTCAGGTTCAGAAGCCACATTGCTAGGTCAGGCTGGAGATAGCTGCAATGTAATGAAGAGACAGTAAGTGGCTGTTCATTCAGGAAGCCCCAGCCCATGAAGCTGTAAGTTCCTCATGCTACACCATCAGCCAACACTTTACCTATTGCTTTTCACACTGCTGTACGTGTGGCCTCCTGAGCTTCTCAGTGGTATAGCACAGGAGATTCCACAGGAAAAGCCAAGTCGGACTTTTTTTAAAAATTTATTTTAAAAATAAAAGAAGGAAAACATATTAACAAACAGGCACCCATTTACAAAATAGCATAAGAACAATACAAGCAATACTGAATTATAGACAAAGTGGTAGGAAATTAACAATGGTTGTTGTATTATGTGTTGGTATCTTTAAAGTGGTTTCTCAGGAAAACAAATAGAGACATGCAAGATTGATCAAATAATTAATCATTAACTGTTCCTTTCAGTAAAGCGATAGAAGTCAATAGTACAACTATGCTAGCTATCCTGTATATACATATGTACAAAATTTCCCCTTTTTTCTTTTCTCTTTTCCCTCGTCCCAGTAGCTCTTTACTTTTGAGCAGTTTCCTTCCATTTCACAATGTCTACCATGCCTCCTAATTTTTATTCACTCTTTCAGATTCTTACACTAGTGAGACCATCATTGCTTACACGAGCAGGTCTGATTTATTTCACTTATGAGTATGGTCTCTAGTTGTAACCATTTACCTGTAAAAGCCTTAAGTTTATCTTTCTTTATGGCTAATATTGCATTACATAAAAATACCACAAGTTTTTTATCCATTTCTCAGTGGATGGACATTTGGGTTGCTTTCACGATTTAGCAATTACAATTTGCACTATATAAACATGGGTGCACATATATCACGGTGATACGATGTTTTCAGATCTGCTGGGAAAATACTCAGAAGGGGAATAGCTGGGTTGAATGGGATCTCTAGACATAGTTTGCTGAGAAATCTCCAAACTGATTTCCATAGTGGTTTTCCCAATCTGCATTCCTGCCAGCAGTGGAGAAGAGTTCCTATTTCTCCACAGCCTCACCAGTATTTGTTATTGGTTGATTTCTTAATGATAGCCATTCTTACTGGGGTGAGATGAAATCTCAGTGTTGTTTTAATTTGCATTTCTCAATGTCTAATAATGTTGAACATTTTCTCATGTATTTATTTGCCACTTGTATTTCTTTATCTAAGAAGTGTATATTCCTCTCAGATGCTCATTTTTGGATTAGGTCTTTGAATTGGGGGGGGCTCATGTTTTTTAATTTTTTTATTTGTTCTAGATAGAAGGCCATTGTTCGAGGGACACTCACCTAAATTTTTTTCCCGATTTGTGGGTTTTCTTTTTACTCTGCTGGTGATTTCTTTAGATGTGCAAAAACTTTTCATTAGGATGAGATCACAGTTGCAGATTCTTTGAAGTATTTCCCATGTGGTTTGGTTTTTGTTCATGAGCTCTCTGCCTACCTCTATGTCTTTGAGGTTTTTAACTACTTTCTCTTCCAATAGATTTAGTGTTTCTGTTTTAATACTGAGATCTGTGATCCATTTTGACTTGAGTTTGTTGCATGGTGATAGACTTGGGTCTATTTTCAGTCTTCAGCAAGTGGCAAGCCAATTTTTTCAGCACCATTTATTAAAGAGGCTTTCTTCTAGTGAGCTTGTTTGGCCCCTTTGTCAAAGATTAGGTGGCTGATTGTGTTTGTGTTTGTGGCTGTTTCTTCCAGTCTGCTCCACTGATCCTCTGATCTGTTTTTTAGCCAGTACCAGGTTGATTTTATTACAGTAGCTTTGTAGTATAATTTCAGGTCAGGGATAATAATTCCATCTGACTTGTCCTTGTTGCCCAGGAT
This sequence comes from Dinomys branickii, assembly GCA_004027595.1. Classification (NCBI taxonomy): domain Eukaryota; kingdom Metazoa; phylum Chordata; class Mammalia; order Rodentia; family Dinomyidae; genus Dinomys; species Dinomys branickii. The sequence continues at coordinate 120,355 of PVLD010001474.1, forward strand.
TGCCAATTAGGACTTAACTCATTCATTCGTTCAGTAAGTATTTATGAGCGTCTCCTGTTTGTAGAGCGTGTAATAAGCATGAGCAATATCATATGGAATGAAACAAAGACTTTGCTTCATGAAATTCATAGGACATCTTCCTAATGTGTCAACTGGATGAAAATTCAAATACACTCCACTGTAAGATATAAATGCAGTGATACTAGATAAAGAAATCAGTACACACCCCACAAAACTGTTGGGCTACTTAATTACTTCTAAAGAGATGGAGATAGAAAGGGATATCCTCAAATGAACTAAGTGCCTTGGAGTGCTTCAGCCAGGAATATTGTGCTGGTTATAAGCTTATTATCTCTCAGCTCCAAGTCCCTTCTTCTTTGCACTTCTTTGCGATATCATTGCTGGACCCTGTAAACATTTCCCTTTGCCAGCTGGCAGCATGTTGGACTTTGTCAAAAGAGAACACGTGAGTAGTCTTGCCAGGTTAGAGAGGCAGGAAAATGCTCCCTTTCTGGTTCTGGTCTTCCGTTATTGCTGTGGGAGCAGAGTAGCTGGGAAAGACCAGCCCCAAGAAGTCCTCAAACTACACTCAGTCGCTATCACAGCTCTGATCAGTACCTGCCCTCCTGAACCCAACAACTGCCAGCCACACACACAGGCCAGTGCAGCTTGTGCCCTCTGGTGATCTCCTTCCACTGCAGCCACATGTTCAGTCTTACACCCTCTTCAGAGAAGTCTGAACTCTTCCTATGGGGAAGGATTCTTTGGTCCTTGCTCCTTCTTGTCAACCCTTCCTCAGCCTTGAGGGATGGACTGCTCTTCAGCTCCTTTTGCTTCCGGGTCCTTTAGAGTCTTTTTTTTCCCCTTTTCAGCAGTTAACTGCCTTCCACTCCTTTACAAGTCTCTGTATTAAAATTTTCCTATTCAATTAATTGGTGAGATTTCTGTCTTCTGCTTAGACTTTGAATATAATCCAGAATTATGAAGACAGCTCAGTTTCATCTGGATTAAAATAGCAATGTATGCTGGTAGTTTCTTCCAAACAGAGAAACAAAAGAAAAGAAACAAGATTGGTCCATGTTCTACACCCCCCTTCTGGTGTCACAGCGCCTCTAAGAAGCCCCCAACAAATCAACATTTGCTAAGGCTTTGCTGCTCTAACACTCTGTGATGGTCATGGTTTAAAATCAATGCTGCCATTCCAGAGATGATTTCATTTTTCCCTCTCAGCTCAGGTTTGCTTCAAATATAAGGAAGGTATTGGGATGGATGGGAAAGAATCCAGAAGAGGATCATAGCCTCTGGGATTTGTACAGAGAAAACAGTGTTCACAACAAAGTTAATGACGTAGCACATCCATGCGCTAACCCATATCATGATGCTGCTATGTAATGCAGAAAAGACCTTTTAAGGTGTCTGACTTTCTAAGTCTGTGAATTCTTTGTCCTGTTTGTCTGTAAGGGGAGCAACAAAGCCTGGTTGCCTGGCTGCCTGATGCAAATCTTGGTTCCGCTACTTTCTGCCACTATAAGCCCGAGTAAATCAACTGATATGCCTCAGTTCCTCTAGCCATGTACGGGCTTGATTAACACTACTCCCGTCACAAGGTTGTTGTGAGATAAATGAGTTGGTACATACAGTACTTGGGTAAAGACCTGTATTAGGTAGCATCCTGTAAATGTTAGCTGTTAGGACAGTCAAGGGGATGAGTAGTGGGTAAGTGCTGTAAGAGATGGGGATGGGCCCCAGCAGGAAAGAATAATCAGTACAGCGTGAATTTGCTATGGACTGTGGATTTGTGTGCCAATCGTATTTAATCCTTGATTATAAGTATAATTTCATAAGCCAGCGTGTTGGTGCATGCCTGTAATCCCAGCACTCAGGAGGCTGAGGCAGGAGGATGATCATGAGGTTGAGACCAGCCTGGGCTACAAGTGAGCTCAAGGCCAGCCTGAACTGCAAAGTGAGACCCTGTCTCAAAAAGACAAAAAAAAAAAAGTATAATTTCATCTACAGATGAAGGACCGAGACTTAGGTAGGTGAAGCCCCAAAGCATTGTGAGCTCTCTTCATCTCCGGTTGTCTCTTCAGCCTTCACTCGGGTCAAGCTCTTTCGAGTTCCCTGCGTCCAGGCTACAGTGGGCCCCCTTTGTCCTGACACTCATGCTTGTGCCCATCACAGGACCTCAGCACATGCCAGTTCCTCTGCCTGGAAAATTCCTCCTCCATATGTGTAAGTGAGGGTCCACTCAAGGATCAAATCTAATACAAAATATATGTATGGGCGTGCAAAGGGTTTACTGGGTAGGGTCACATGATCAGACATGGACGAGGCCCCGTGGCTGTCTCCCAAGTCAGAGGTGGAAGAATACAAAATACTGTCAGTGGGCTAGAGGGTTGCCAGTTCCTCCCCTCTCCTGCGTACTTGGTCCCCTCCCCATTTGAAAAAGATCTCACTCCCTGTTTTCTATTATCTAACTTTTACATTGTTCTTTAATTCATTTATACTTTGAGTTTCTATATAAGAGAAACCACATGATGTTTAAGCCTTTTTGTCTAATTTATTTCACTTAACATTATGGTCTCAAGTACGTTCCTTTTCCTACAAATGACTCAAGTTTATCCTTCTTTATGGCATAGTATTACTCCATTGTTCATAACACCACATTTTCTTTATCCATTTGTTCATGGATGTATAGGCTGCTTCTAAGATGTAGCTATTATGAGTTGTCCTACTATAAATATAGGTATGTGTGTATAACCATAATATGATGTCTTTAGCTCTTTCAGGAAGATACCTAGAATGGGAATAGTTGGGTCTACAGTAATTTCTATTTTTTTTAGGTAGCTCTGAACGGATTTCCAAAGTCACTGTGCTAGTTCACAGTCCCACCAACAATGTAGAATGGTTCCCTTATCTCTGAAACTTTGCCAGCATTTATTATTATTTGATTTCTTGATGATACACATTTTCTCTACAGTAAAATGAAATTTCAGTGTTGTAATTGACATTTCTCAAACAGTCAGGGATGTTGCACATTTTTTCATGTATGTATTGGCAATTTGTACTTCTGAGTACTATTTGCACATTTGGTGTCAATTATTTGATTGGATCTTTTATTTTGGAAGTTTAGCATTTTTGAGTTCTGTATATATTTTAGATCTTAGCCCTCTGTCCAAGGAATAGTTGGCAAAAATTCTTTCACATTCTGCAGATTGTCTCTTCACTCCATTGGTTGTTTCCTAGGCATAAACTTCTTAATTTGATATAGTACCATTTTATGATTCTTGTTATTTCTTATGCAATTGGAGTTCTGTTCAGAAAGTCCTTGCCTATGCCTATGTCTTCAAGAGTTTTATCTATTTTATCTTCCAGCAGATTGAGGGTTTCTGTTTTAGTATTTAGATCTTCGATCTATTTTGCTTTTAGCTTAGTACATGGTGAGAGATCTGTGTGTGGACGGCCTGTTTTCCTAGCACCATTTTCAAAAGAGGCTGTCTTTCCTCCAGAGTGTGTTTTTGGCATCTCTGTCAAAGATCAGATGGCTAAATACACCTGGGGTTGTTTCTGCACACTCTATCCTGTCCCATTGATCCACATACCTGTTTTTGTGCTAGTACCGGGCTTTTTGTAATATACCTTAAAATACAGGATTGTTATGCTTCCTGCTTTGCCCTTGTCCAGGATTGCTTTTGTTATTCTGGGTCTCTGGTGAATCAATACAAGTTTTAGGACTTTTTTTCTAGTTCTAAGAAAGGATATTGGAATTTTGATTGGTATTGCCTTAAATCTATATGTGATTTTTGGAGGTATGGCCATTTTTATAATATCCTTTCTATTTATCCACAAATAAGGGTTATCCTTTGATTATTTTTATTGTCTTTGATTTCCCTTTTGAGAGTACTGTAGTTTTTGTTATAGAGGTCTTTCATTTTCTTCATTAATTCCTGAGTATTTAATTTTTCTTGAAGCTATTGCAAATAGTATTGTTTCTCTAATTTCTTGGTGGGTTCATTAGTGGTATACAGAAATGCTATTGACTGATAATTTTGTAGCATGCTGCCTTGATGAATTTGTTTATTGGTTCTGGGAGTCTTTTGGTGGCATTTTTGGAACCTCTAAAGGACCATGTTGTCTGAAAATGAGAATAGTTTGACTTCTTCTTTTTCAAGATGTGTACCTTTATCTCTTGTTTTATTGCTCTGGGTAATTTTTCAAGCACTATATTGTACAAGAATGATAATAGTGGACATTCTTGTCTTGTTCCTAATTTTAGAGGAAAAGTTTTCAGTTTTTGCCCGTTTAATATGTTTGCAGTAGGATGATCATAAATGGCTTTATCAGATTGAGATAAGGTCCTTATATACCTATTGTTCAGGATGAATTTTTTTCTGTGTCTATTGAGATGATAATATGATTTTTTTCCTTGCTTTTGTTTATGTGATACATAATATTTATTGATTTGCATGTGTTGAACCATCATTTTATTGCTGGTATAAAGCCTGCTTAATCATGATGTATGATCCTTTCAATCTTTTGCTGTATTCTTGGCAGTGTTTTAAGGATTTTTGCCTCTATGCTCGTTAAGAAATTTGGCCTTTTTAAAGGTTGATTCCAGGCTAGCTTTAGCTCAGTAATTCCTTTGCCCATGCCAATTTAAAGTTGATTCCTAGTTTATTTTCAGAATCAAGATAACGCTGGCTTCTTTGAGTGAGTTTGGCAGTACTCCTTCCCTTTCAAATTCCTTAAAGAGTCTGAGTACTATCAGCATTCAGAATTCTCAAAAGATCTTGGAGAATTCAGTAGTTAATCCATTGAGTCCTAGGAATTTCTTGGTAAATTTTTATCATTGCCTCAATTATATTACCTGTTATTGAGGTACTCAGGGTTTTCATGTTTTCTTGGTTCACTTTTGGTGATTAACATGTACATAGACGCCTATGAATTTCTTCTGGATTCCATAATCTATTGGAGTACAACTTATTGTAGTTACTAATAATCTTCTGGATTCCAGCAGGGCCCACTGTGATTTTGTCCTTTTTGTTTCTAATTGTATTGTCATAATTGGCTTTTATAAGATTTTTTTCTCTTTTTTGTGTTAAATTGGCTAAACATTTGTCTATTTTGTTAGTTCTTTGAATGAAATGGACCTTTGATTCATTGATTCCTTGTATTTTTTGTCTCAGTTTCATTAATATCTGTTCTGGTCTTTATAATTAACTTCTTTGCATTGCCTTTGGCTCTGGATGGTTTTTGGTTTTTGTTTGTTTGTTTGTTTTGTTTTTAGATTTTGAAGTACATCGGTGAATTATTTATTTGGGTTCTCTGTTTTTCTGCCAGAGGCATTCACAGCTATAATTCTTTTCCTAGCACTACTCCTTCATTGTGTCCCATAGATTCTGCTGGCAGAATTGTTTGGTTGTAGGAAATGTCTAATTTTTTTCCTTAGTTTTCTGTTATCCATTGATTATTTAAGAGAGTATTCTTTAATCTCCATGTGTTTATACCATTTCTGTGGTTTCTTTTGCCACTGAGTTCTAGTTTCATTGCACTGTGGTCTTATAATATGTATTGGATAATTTTGATTCTTTTGTATTTACTGGAATATGTTTTATGGGTAATATGCAGTCTATTTTGGAGAAATTCTGTGTTGCTGAGAAGACTGTGTATTCTGATGTTGCTGAGAGGAACACTGTAGGTACCTATTAAGTTCATTTCTTCATTGATCTGATTCAACTGTCTTTGTTGATTTTTATCTAGTTTATCTATATGAACTAGATGATACCACATCAGTGGTATATTGAGGTACCCACTATAATTGTATAGCTGTTTCTCTGCTCTTTTATGTTTGATAGTGTTTGTTTTATAAATTGTGTATGCCTGTGTTCAGGGAACATATATTTATATTTGTGTCTCTTCCTGTTGAATTATTCTCTTTGTCAATATGTAGTAATTCTCTTTGTCTCTTCTAATTAGTTTTGACTTGAAACTCAGTTTTCAGAAAATGGATACCTATTCCTGCTTGCTTTTGGGGCTCTTATTCGATAGACTATTATTTTCTCTTTTTTTAATTTTAAAGAGAAAAAAACTAACAAACAACAACAATGAAGACAAAAAGAAAATGACACAAAACAGCAAAAACAATACATGAACTCAAAACAAAATGATAGGAATTAACAATGGTTGCTATATTACATACTGTTATCTTCAGTGAAGTTGCTCAGTGCACCAGATATAAGAATGTAAGACTGATCAAACAATCAAAGACAAGTAATAAAAAAAAAATCGGAAATGATGAAGAGCTTCATCATACAATATGGTAGGAATTCAACAACGTTTCTCATACTGCATATTGCTGTTTTCACAGTAGTCATTCTGATTACCAGATACAAGCCTGCCATACTCCCAAAATTGTGGTGCAGATGCAATGCAATTCCAATGAAAATACCATTGATCTATCTCACAGATCTAGAGAGAATACTCCTAAAATTCATCTGGAGCCAGAAGTGGCCTAGAATAGCAAAAGCAATCCTCGGAAACAAAGGCAAGGCAGGGGACATCTAATCCCCAATTTGAAACTATACTAAAAGCTACTGTGATAAAATCAGCATGGTACTGGCAAAAAAACAGACCCGAGGATCAAAGGAACAGACTAGAAGACGCAGACATAACCACAAAGACACTCAGCCACTTTCTCTTTGACAAAGGGGCCAAACATGTTCACTGGAAGAAAGGTAGCCTCTTTAACAAATGGTGCTGGAAAAACTGGCTTTCCACATGCCAAAGACTAAAACTAGACCCATGTGTATCACATGCACCAAAATAAAGTCAAAATGGCTTAAAAATCTAAATATTAAAACATAGACTATTATTTTCCATTCTTTGATTTCTAATCTGTGAATTTCTGTTTGGGTTAAGTGTGTGTATTCTGTTCAGCATTTTTTGATCCAATTTGTTCATCTGTGTCTTTTGATTGGGGAGTTGAGCCCATTCGTATTGAGAGTGATTACTGAAGAATATTGACATGTTCCTGTCACTGCATTATTTTCTCATTGCTGATTATTTTCTCAACCCTTCTGCTTAACTGCTGCCCTGCTTGGTTTATTCATTCCCCCAGACATTTTGGCATTGTTAACTTCATTGTCTCTTTTTAGGATATCCTTGAGAATTTTTTGGATTGCTGGTTTGGTAGACATACATTTCTTAGGGTTATCTTTGTCATGCAAACATTGTATTTCCTCATAAATTTTAAAAAATAGTTTTTCAGGATATTTATTCTAGGTTGGAGTGAAACACTTCATTCCAAGGTTTCTTGTCCTTTGTTGCTTGTGTTGAGAAATCTTCTGTAATTCTAGTAGGTTTACCTTTATAAATCATTTGTTGCTTTTGTCCATCAGCTTTGAAGATTATGTCCATGTGTTGGACTTCTGAAATTTTGACAATAATGTACTGTGGAGAAGTTCTTTTCTAATCCTAGCTGTTTAGGGCTCTACATGCGTCAGTTGTCTGTATGTTAAATTCTTTCCCCATACTTGGATAGTTTTCTGCTATTATTTATACAAATAATAAGGTTTTTTATTATTCCATTTGTGTTATTTTCTGATTTTACACTAATTTCAGTTAGTCATACATTGGTCCTTTTTGTATCATCTAGCAGCTATTGGATCTACTTTCCATGTTCTGTTGCTGTTCTTAAAGTATATGATCATCTACATCAGCCCAATCTTTTACTTCTGATGCCCTATTTTTATACTCGTCACTTCTGGCCATACATTTAATAGAATTTTTTAATCTTCTGATGTCTGTTTAACAGCTCTTCATGGACTCTATTTGCTAAATTGGTCATTCATGTTTTGTATCATTTTGTTTAGCTCTACTAGCCTTTTATTAGTGTTTTCTCTAAGGTTACATGTCATATTTTTACTAAGTCCATTATCTGTTTAGTTACACCACCTTTGAGCTCACTCAGCACCTTTCTGATCTGCTTTTTGCTTCTTCTTTCATTGCTTCATATAGTTCAGTTGTTCGGCTTTTGACTTCTTCCGCATCAGTGTTCCATGGATCAGTGTTGCAGGAATTGGGAGTTTGGGGCGCTGTTATGTTCCCTTGTTTTTCTCATGGTTTTATTGGTTTTGCTTGTGTTTGTGCTGAGAGTTGAGGACTAACTATGCTAGAAAGACTTAATTGCTAGTAACATTATCTCTTTTGTTAGTGTCTGCTTTCCAGTAATGCATTCAAGGTATGGTTAACTATAGTATAGCTGTTCGCTGTCTCTGTGAATTTGGAGATGGGAGGTTTCATTGTGTTTGGCTGTGTACTCAGTTCTCCAGGAGGAAAAGAATTACAGTATCGTTCATGACACAAAGACAAACCAGATACTGGCCATGATAACAACCAATTCATAGCAACAACTATTCCATCCTGGCAGTAGCAATGAAATCAGCAACAATAATACTCAAAGACAAATGGTAGAGTTACATACATAAGAAACAGCAAAAGCTACCGTTTTACTATCCTTAACAATAGAAAAGAGACCTGTACCTAATATAACTAAAAAGACCGATCTAATCCTGACATACAATAAATATCAACTAAGTGCAACAGTTCTATCACCATTAACACGGCAAAAGAATTCTGCAATAATGGCACAGAGTCAGTTAAATAACTAACGCTTAAGAAAGCTTAATAGTAATAGAAAGGTAGAATGGGGAAGATAAAAATGAAAGAAATAAAATTGAAAAATAAAGAAAAAGAAGATTAGAAGGAGTAGAAAAGAGTGAGATAAAGGGCCCTATTATGGAATAAAAGAAATTAATGGAATTAGAAGAAAGTTACAGAAAAGAACAAATAAGAAAATGAGGAAAGCAGAAAAAGGAACTAAAGCCAAAATAAGGAAGTAAAAGAAAAAAGAAACAAATCACTCAAGCCTCAGGAAACCAATGATGAAGAAGAGAAATGAGTACAAGAAACTCCTTTTGTGTTTTTGAAGGAGCGATGTCTTCCCAGGCTCTGTAGTATTGGAATCCACTAGATATGAGGAAGAGATAGGGAGTTACTACAAAGACTCGTTTTGTTTCTGCGCTCAGATGTTCGTGTGTGAAACTGAATGCTGCCCTGCCTTTTCTACTGGGTGCCATTGGTCTTTAGTGTCTTCTCTCAGGCTGTGTTCACTCCAGCTGCTCAGAGTATCTACAGCACGTCTCTCTGTAAGCCCTAAGTTACCACTTCCCCACTGAGCTTTATGGCCTCAGGGTATTTGTGTCGCTCTTCCTGCTCCAGCGGCCCTCTGTGCAGACACCCCAATCTGTGGTAATCATCGAAGCCAAGGCGTATCCCTGATCACGTTGGCAGGTGAAGAAAACAAACAGACCACAGATCTCTGTGTTGGATGTTGGCAGTGAGAGTGGGAATTCAATCAGTCTGCTGGACAAATGCCAGCACTTTCAAACCTAGCCCCCTCTGAAAATTGTGCACAACTGGCCTGGTTTCTCACCACAAAGGGTAGGAACCCTGTGTCCTTCCTGGCCAGAGCTTGAACTTCCTCTGTAACTGTCTCGTGTATCCCACCCAGTCACTATAGTAGGGTGATTTGAGAAACCCTGAAGTGTAGTTGTTCTGTAGTTTAGCATTAAAAAATTAACTCCTTCCCAAATTGGCTTCTGATTAAACACCTTCAGATATGACAAGTGCTGTAGTGGATTTCTTCTCCAACTCTAGCCTGCCATATGGAAGGAATTACTTTCAGAATGTAACTTTATAAAGCTTTTGTGCAGTTTACAATAGCCATTGGCTCAGTGGGGGTGGGACTAGCACTGCTGGCCTGGTCAGTTGTTTCTCCCTAGAGAGCTGCCAGCCTCTCTGGGTTTACTTTGTGTTAGAGAAGCGAGATTTGCTTTCCAAACTGCTTTGTTCTTTTCTCTGTGTTGTGTTCAGTTTCTCTAGCTTCTCTGTAGTTTCTAGTTTGCCTTCTCTGTAGTTTCTAGTTCTTCACCCAATTCTCAAAGATTTACTTTTTTTTTTTTTTTCCTTAGCCAATTGTTATTTTTCCAGGTATCTTAATTCTAGATCTCAGACAAGTTCTATTTTGCTACTGGTCTTTACTCCACCATTTTAAATCTTCTCTTCTCAAGTTATGGTTCCACCTTCCTGATCTAAGTGCCCTTTCTAGAGCTGGATCTGCTTGGAAGAAGCTTGTCTTGTTCCAATTCCACGTTGGTTTGTGAAGGTGTCAGTCCTTGGGCTGCATACCATGGAGCCAGACCTTTTGACTAATTCACACTAAGGTTCTTAATGGCCTGGCAATTATCTTGCCTCCTTGCTTATGACACATTCAGTCCCCTGTTATGAGCTATCATAGCATTATAGACCTTGTGTTTAAGGTATTTTTTTTTAAGAGAATAAAAAATTTTAAAAACATTAAAAATGATACACAATTTCAAGACAAGAAGATAAGAAATCAACAATGGTTGTTATATTGAATATTGATCTCTTCAAAGTAGTTGCTCAGATTACCAGATATGAGCATGTAAAATTGATCAAAAATATGTATTAACTATTCCTTTCAAAAAACCAATAGAAATTAGTAGTATAATTAGTAGTAGTATAATTAGTAGTATAATTTCCCTTCTTTCTTTCTTTTCTCCTCCCCTTCATCCCAGTTGTTCTTTCTTTTGAGCAGTTTCTTTCCCTTTTACAATATCTGTTGTACCTTTTGGATCTTACTTACTATTTCAGTTTCTTACACTAGGGAGACAATACAATATTTAAACATGTGGGTCTGATTTATTTCACTTTTGAGTATGGCCTCCAGTTGCATCTATTTACCTTTAAAAGCCTCGAGTTTATCTTTCTTTATAGCTGAGTAATATTCCATTCTATAAGAATACCGCATCTTTTTATCCATACCTCAGATGATGGGCTTTTGGGTTGTTTCCAAGATGTAGCTATGATAAATTTTGCTGCTGTAAACATGGGTGCATATATATTTCTGTGGTATGATGTTTTCAGTTCTTCTAGAAAAATAGCCAGAAGGGGAATAGCTGGATTGCATGGGACCTCTAATCCTAGTTTTGTGAGGAATCTCCACAATGATTTCCACAGTGGTTTCACCAGTCTAGACTCAGCAGCAGCGGAGAAGGGTTCCTTTTTCCCTACAGCCTCACCAGCATTTGTTATTGGTTGATTTCTTGATGATACTCATTTTTGGATTGGATCTTTGAATTTTGGGGGCCTGACTTTTTTTTTAAATTCCTTATGTGTTCTAGATAGAAGTCGTTGGTTTGAGGGACAGATAGCAAAAATTTTTGCCCAATATATGGGCTTTCTTTCTCCTCTAATGTTGATTTCTTTTGATATGCAAAAACTTTTCAAGTTGGTTCTTTAAAGTATTTCCCATGCAGTTTGTTTTTTGTTCATAAACTCTCTGCCCACCATTATGTCTTCAAGATTTTTACCTACTTTCTCTTCCAGTAGATTTAGTGTTTCCATTTTAAAATTTAGATCTTTGATCCATTTTGATTTTGGTTAGTGTATGGTGATAGACATGGGTCTAGTTTTAGTCTTCAGCATGTAGAAAGCCAGTTTTTCCAGCACCATTTATTAAAGAGGCTATCTTTTTTCCATTGACTGTGTTTGGCCCCTTTGTCAAAGATAAGGTGATTGCGTGTGTTTATAGTTGTATCTGCATCTTCTAATCTGTTCCATTGATCCTCAGGTCTGTTTTTTTTGCCAGTAACATACTGATTTTATCACAGTAGCTTTATATTACAATTTCAAGTCAGGGATTGTGATACCTCCTACCTTTCCTTTATTTCCAAGGATTGCTTTTGCTAGTGTAGTAGACCTTGTCTTAAAACATTTACCACTATTTCAATGGTTCCACGTTTTTACTATTAAGTATGTCACATATGTAGAAAAATTGAAAGATTAGTACCAAGTATAACCTTCCTATTACTACCTAGATGGAAGAATTGTTAACATTTACTTCACTTTACTATCTCTGTACTTATACAGCTTCCATCTAAATTTTATCAAAGTGTACACACACAGAAACAAACATTATCAGTGTACAATCTGATGTATGTTGACATGTGTGCCTATTGGGGGCATCACCCAACTTTCCTCTCACTGCACTTCCTGCCTAAAAAGGGACTCTTCAGGGCAAACAGAGGTACACAGTCCATGCTTATGCCAACTCTAAGCCCGCAGATATACAAATATTCTTCCAAAATGGTCATAAAACACATCCAGTCCCTGCTTGGTCCTCTTTCCAGGTTTGTTATGCAAGACCACATAAATGTAGCTCTTGGTGGTGGCCTAGAGGTTATTCTTTGTAATGGCATACATTTTACTAGACTACAGGCTGTGATATCCACACAAATGTATGCAAGATCTGTTATGGTATAGACTGGAGCCAAAGCAGGGACCTTCATTTGTTCTCATGTCCTGAATCTCACAAATGTTAGAGATAACCCTGTTCATTGTACCCTCAACCTTTAGGGAACATCATATTCCATTTCATCCATCCATTCTATTGCCTAACAAATAATTATTAAATACAAATTGCAGAAGACTCTATTTATTACACACGAGATCCACAAAAGTTAAACGAACTACAAGCTTGAAGCTAAAAGTGTTACAGACAGCCGATACTCAAATTCAGACAATGCGGCTTTAGTACATGTTGATCACTGTGCTATTTCACAGAATTGTGCACCTTAGATAGTGAAAAGTACAGAGTGAGTAATGAATTGTTTCATTATCTTCTCTACCCTCCCATCTCTGCTTTCTTCCGTCTCTATCCCACACTGTGTTCCCTAGTAGAGTGATTAGGCACACACGTAGAAAAACATACAGGCCAGATGCTGTGCGAACAACACAGAAAGAACCACCAGACTGGAAGTTGGTGGGGACACATGAAGCTGAAAGAAGTGGATCTTTGTGATATTGGAAAGGAGTTTCTGACTGTTATGGTTGTTACATTGTGTCAACGTGGGGAGTCTAGAGGCTTGGCTGAGTGACTCAGCAGGGAGCCAGGGTGCTTACCTTGTATTCAACCTGAGTCTATGCAAGAGGAGGGCAGGCAGAGAATGTGGGTATAGAGGACCACGCGCATGCCTTCAGGGAAGGTAGGCTACACAAAGAAATTTTTTTAAAAGACCAATTGCTAGTTCTTCAGAGGAGCTCCAGTCATCTCCTGGCTTCTGGTGCAGACTGTTCAGCTTCCATCCGTGACTCTTCTGGTCTAGGCTCTCCAGCCTTTGTCACAGATTCTTCAGCATTCCATCACAGACCCACCAGCCTCCTGATACAGACTTACACAGACGCTTCAGTGAGCTCCAGGTCTGGGGCTGGGCTCTTCAGTCTCCATCATGCAGACGCCCTCTGCACGCTTCCTCATCCCCCTCTGTGTCTGACCATTGTAAGCCAAACTTAGAATTTCTTATACATTTATATATCTTGTGTTATATCTGTTTCTCTACTAAATCCTGATGGACACACTAATATACATAACTACTTAACAGAGGCATCAACTCCTTAACAGAGCAGGAGCAGCCCCCTTGCCAGTTGGTCAGTACCCGTGAGTGATGACCCTTGGTAAGTCTGGCCACAGTTCAGTGCAGCAGATAACATCCACATCAACCTCTACTTCTGAAGGACATTTTGAGAGCCTTGTCTGCCTCCATTTTCATCTTTTTATCTAGGTGCTATAAATACCAGGTAAAGGCTTTCATCCAATATTTCTGTACAGGAGAAGTTGGGAAAAAACAATTACCCCTTTCTAGGGCTTTCCACCCTTGTCTTCCACCAAGAGCCTCTGTAACCCTGTACCTCTCATTATGTGCACAAAGCATATCCAGATTTGCACCCTGTCTGTGTCCCCTGTGGATGATGACTTCCCTGCTCTGTGGGGCAGTTCTCCAGCTCTTCCCTTTCCTAGGAGAAAGGGAACTAGGAGGCCTGGAATAGGAGGTGAATACAGGTGAACGCAAGAAATTATTTCTCTAGCTCTACCTGGAAGTCAATAATATGTGCATCAAAGCCCATTTAGATGAGCCACAAGACCCCTCAGCCCACATTTCTTGCCAATTTTAACAGAGAAGGAACTGTAAGGATAAAGAATGGCCAAAGAACAATATCCTGAGAATAGCAACGAACTTCAGTCACGTGAAATCATTCACCTCTAGTGAGTAGACTGAAATTAACTTCTCGTTGAATGTACACTTTAAAGTTTTCCCCAGGTATATTGTGTTTCTATATGAACCAACCGCAGACACTATAGTCTTCTCGCCCATATCCCATTGCTTAACCACTTCACGGCATGCCTCCAGGAATTCCAGCACTCTGGAAAGGCATTCGTTCCCCTGATAAATTTCTCTGACTCTAGATCAGGGCTGGCCACCAAGCATCAGGGTGGAAATATACCTTCATCTTAGTAGCCAGGATGAAAGCTGGTATATAAATATTCTCTGACTGCTGTACCCTTTGTGTGGTATAGCCTTGAGAGATTTGGTCTGCACTGACTCCCAGAGTTCCCCAGAGGTGTATGTCCCCAACTGATGTTAAATGATTCAATAACATTGGGTTCCTTCTCTTTCTAACTCACGCCCTCCCTTTTCTACTGATGCTTCCTAGAATCACCTCTCAAATAAATCAATTTACATTCAAATCCTTGTCTCCAAACCTAGTTCTAAAGATCCGAAACATAGAAACTTGGTTCACGTTTTCACATTAAAGGGTAAAGCATTCCAATTTCCCGAAGATTGTTTTAAAAGGTTCCATAGAAGATAAGGCAATGAAACTGTTTTCCCTTGATCAAATTTTGGGAAATTCTGCTTGTAATTGGAATTAATTGTCCATGACTTTATTTAGATTATTGTATGTCCTTAAGGCTCTTTAAAGTAATACAAGCGCACTTACACTGGAGTAAGTCTTTGAAAGGAGGGCTGATAGGGTTGTAATAAGTATACCTGACATAGGGTGGTCGTGTCATGCCCTTTACAGATCTAGGTGTTAAAGGCTTGCTCTGTCAGTTGGTGCTTTTTGGAAGCCCCATTTATGAGATGGGGCTTTCAAGTGATTGGCAAGGAGTCATTGAATAGAAACCCAGAATGTTCCTCTTTCTCCCTTTTGTTTCATGGCCAAGAGAAAAGGTTTCCTCTGCCATGTACTCTCACAAAGAGGTACCACTGTAGAACCAAAGCAGTGGAAAACTGTGAGCCAGAATAAACCTTGCTTCTGTATAAGTTAATATTATTAGATATTTATTACAATATTAGGAAGCTGGGTAACAGCACTGAAATAACTTTGAAAGCCTGGAATGCAGCTTCAGAATAATAGGGAATTAGCACCAGAAAGTGGATATATTTTCTCATCATCTGGGACTATAATTTCTCTAATTTTTACTTTATTTTGTGCATATGCTTTTTAGTTCCCCATGGATTGGATTTTTCTACCTTTTGTACAAGTAAATATGGTTACATGACAGGCTTGGAATTTTTCCACCTTTGTTTTATCAGAGAATAAATGTAAAACTCTAGGAAGTGAACCCTGATTGGCTACCTTCAGTCAGATGTCAGCTCTCATCTGGTCAGCAGTGTGGCAGTGTGTACTTAAGAGAGGAAGAGTTGGCTCACTTCCACCTGTGGAAGTGGATCCTCTGGGGAAAGCTTACAGAAGAGGGTTGAGGCCTATGGACATCCCACTTGGGCACAGGATATTCGGACTTTTGAACAGTGCTTCCAACGGCTAAAACAGTATATTTCCACACACACTTTACAATGCAAAATGCCTCTACTCACTAACACCCTACCAAGCACCACTGCGCTCACCAAGGTTCATTAGAGTCATGAAACTGGGAAAAATGCGTCTAAATTGCTTTAACACAGGAAAAAGGCAGAAATGTGGGTTTTATCATTACCCACCTTCAGATTTCCAACTGTCATTAATTTCTGCTGAGTAGTTCCCTTGTAGAGCAATCAAGAATGGTGCCCCTCTTTGAATTGCCTTGGAGGTTAAATTTGCAGTATGTATTAATTCTTATTTTAGGAAGACCGAGGACAGAGTGCCAGCTCTACCATGTCTAGCTGTTTAGCCTCTGAAGACCTTAGATTGCTCACCTGGAAAGTGGAGATGTGGACATAAGTATTAGTTGAGGAAGTGTGTGGCACAGAGGGAGGCATATAATAAGAGTGTGAACAGGTCCACCATTGTTATTAGTATTAAAACATATCATTAGTAATAATTATATCTTTTAATTTTTAAAATATAATCAAGGAATGTAAACATTATATACTGCAAATGTGTAATATCAAATAAATAAATCACAAATCACCCCCCAAAATGTATATATATAATGAAGAGGGCAATAAAAACACAGATGGGGGGCCTGTGAAATCATTAAGTCTTAGAATCTTTCAGCCCCTGAAACTATTTATCAACTCTGTGCTTCAGCTTTATGATCTATAAAATATGGGCCAATCTTCACAATAACTACCTTACAATTATAATTAGGAGTGGCTGAGATGTAAAGAGTTCCAGATATGGAGGAAATAAGCCCGGCTGAGAGGGAATAATCTGTAAGAGTCGATGTTAATGTTGGTGTGTGTTATGGCTTATATCTAGATGTCTTCGAAAGCCTCATGAGCTCATAGGTGAGGCCTTTTGGGGTGACTGGATTATGGGTATGTGATATGGGATCAGTCCACTAACTGGTGTAGCATAGTCCTGGGTGTGGGTGATGGACCTACTGGAGAAGGAAGACCCACCATGGGTATGGGTGGCATCAACCATTAGGATTATAACCTGGATCAAATAAAGAAGGGAAAGAAGAAGGAAGGCTCACTGTTTCCTGTTTGCTCTGCCATGAACTGTTTCTCCTTTGCCATGCTCCCCTGCCATGACCACCTGCCTTGAAGGCAGCTGGCTATGCACTGAAACCTCTACAAACTGTGAGCTAAAATAAACCTTTCCTCCTTTACTTTGCAGGTGGTGGGTATTTTGTCCCAAGAAAGTAACTGAGATGATATGATTAGAATTCACATCTGTGGGAAGTGTTCTGGTTGGAAATCTCCTTGGGTTGCTGATGAGATGAGGTTTGAGAGTGGTCTTTGTAAAACTACATGATTCATATGTGATATGTCACTATTTCTATCTCAGTGGAAGGGATATCCTAGTGGAATTAAACTAAGATCCTAGTTATCAGTAGTGAAGCTTAGTGTCAAAAATCGTATTTCTTCCTCAGGGAAAAAAATAAGCCTGTTCTGAGCATGAGGCCATTGGACATAGTCCATGCTTTCAAGTTCAGTATGAAATATTACAGCCTGAAACATAGACAAACATATATTTTAGCCAGAGTTGAATGAGAAGATGCAGTAAGTAATGCACTCATCTGGGTTTGCTTTTGTGTGTTAGAAATACTGCAACACTTACCTGTATGCTTTTTGAATTGAATTTTTGTTTATCTTGATGATTCAACTTTATTGCCATTATTACAAACACAGTCATGACCTTGATTCGGGTCCATGCACACTTTCTTGACCTCCATCCACCCAGTACTTCTGATGCACACTCAGCAATGATGGACACAAAGGTGAACTGGCTGGATCCCCAGTGCTTGCCTTCCGTAGCCATGAGTAATCCTCGCTCACAGGTGACCTCTTCACCATTCCTCTGCCTGCACTTACAAAACAGGGGCCATAGCAATTCTTTCTCTATAGGGTTGTTGTGACATTTTGAGAAGATGTTACGTGTGAAGCACTTAGGAGAGGCACATCATAAGCACTCGGAGTGTCTGTTACAATGATCATAACAATATTCCCACTTCACAGGTGAGGAAACTGAAGATGAGAGGATAAATGAGGAGGGGCAAAGGTTGTACTGAATAAGTAAGGTTTAACTTCAAGCTTGCAAGCACAATGTTGCCCCTTAGCATTCTGGAAAAATGGCTCAGGTTGTACCCAGCATAGTTGAGACCAGGAACATAACGCCAATTAGAATGAAAACTTTAGTTCTCTTCTGCTTTCCAAGTGGTTTAATCTAGTGCAAACAGCTGTTGCTTGAGGTACCAGCCAAAAAGTGTTTGACTGCAAATGTTGGTTCTTAAACCCCATCATCAGCCTCTGCTCAGCCAACTCTGTCAACAACCACCGCCCACCTGGGGGCCGAGGGCAATGATGCGCACACAAGCAATATTTTTTAGGTGCCTCTGTAATCTTTAAGAAAATCTTAGAGCGGATGAGAGGCCTGAAACATTGGTGAACATGGGACCAATAAGGGAATGTCTCCTAGGGTTGTCCTGAGGGTCAAATAAGATGACGCATATAGTGTTCCTAAAAATGGAGGCTGGGGATAAGTAGCCAATAAGCGGTCATTATGCAGAAAGAAGAGCAGTTTAGATCAGCCAGGGAAAATCTTATTGAAATTTGGGGAAAGGCATTTCCATCCTACTTGGGTAGTCCAATTCCTTTCAAGAGGCGGTATCAGCTTCTATTACAGGTCACTCTAAGGTTGAGGCTCATCCTAGTTTTACCTTTTGCCAAAGTCAAACTGCTTTAAAACCAGGTGTATGCAGCTGTGAAAACTGCTTGGCCATAACCACTTATTGTAAGATTCCTCCACTTTGGGGGTCCTAATAAGTAGCCACGTAGATTGTAACCCGTTCAGCAGTTTCTGTCTCCTTCAGCAACTAACACCTGTGTTGGGTGTGGAATCTCCTTTGGTGTGATTTCTGCCATTGCAGTTGGATAGGGAGATTTACTTTTTCTTTAGTATAGGTGCTGCCAAAGCAAGCATGATAAGGAGATTTTTCTCACAAGACTCGTATTTTGGCAAGTGCATGGTTTCAGTAGACAGGGTATCTTCATGCCAGAACTTAGTAGTAAGTTCTTTACACTCCCCAACTGTTAATTTATTGTCTGAAAAGTGATGACAAAGATGGTACTTATGTTCCATGATTGTAAGAATTCAATAAACAACAAATGCCAGTGCTACCTGCAAACCTATGTTTATACCAGCACAACCCATAAGAGCTAAATCTTGGAAGCAACCTATATGGCCATCAACATGTGGAATTTATACACCATGGAGCACTGTTCATCTACAAAGAGGGGCAAATTTGAGTCATTTGTGGGAAAAATAAATGTACCTTGACTCCATAATGCTAAGTGAAATAAATCAGACACAAGTTGTTAACATTGCATTATTTGTGTTAGTATAAATTATTTAAACTGCTACTGCTTTTTTCATACTGGGAATCAAACTCAGGACCTTGCACTTGCCAGGTGAGTGCTGGGCCACTGAGCTGTATCTCCAGACCCTTAAAAATTAAAATGAAAGATAGATATGAGGAAATATGGAGGTAGATTTTATGGAGATGGAAAGGGGATCTGGGGGAAGGGGACAAGGTAGAGAAAGAAAGTAAAAAGGATCAGCATGTGATATGTACATGTATAAACAACAATTCCCCATAATGAATATATTTATTATGTATGGCAAATGTGTACTAGTAAAAATCTTTAAAACTAAATAAGCAAAGCAAGAGCCTTCTGACAGTGCCTAGCTCATAACAAACAGGAAAAGGCAACTATTGTTACTTAATTAGTATTTCTAGTACTGTTACTGTTATCATTTAGATTTTTCTTACAGATAGGAATTGAGGTGAAGTAGGGTTACGAACAGCATGAACATGTAAGGCTGTTGTGAGGAATAATACGGATGCACAGATGTGTTGTATGACCCAAACGTGTTGGGCCCCTTCCGTGAATAAACACATAGCGGGTGATCACGCACCATAGATGGCACTGCCCCTGGTGGACAACTTGTAGCACCCAGCTGAACTGAATCAGCGTGGTGCTGGATGTGCAGGGCCCACCTGAGGACTGTTTCCAGCAGCACGAAAAGGAGGACTGGAGAGGAAGAGACGGTGCTGTTTTGTGTATTTTGCTATTGTTCTTTTCATTAAATTATTCTCTTTAAAATAAAAAAGAGAGACGGTGCTGTTTGTTCGCCCGGGGGAGCTTGTCCCACTGGCTTTCCTGATGGGAACTGGGCTGGCACCTCTTGCTGCTATGCATGGCTGTAGTACGTTTTAGGGGAGCTAAGATCCTCACTTAGATTGTCCCTTCCTGGCTCCAGTGCAGATCCCTCAGCCTGCTGGCACAGATCCTTCATCTGCTGGTACAGACTTTCTAGGTAACCTTTGGGCCTTCCCAGTGCAAATCCATGAAACAGACTTGCATGAGACATTGTCATTGGCTCTAGGCCTCCATGGAGGGCATGTTCATGGGCTCTAGGTTTTTGGCTGCACTCATGCAGGACCCTGGGATGGGATCTAGGTTCTCAGCTGGATTCCTTGGGTCATTAGTGTGTGGGCAGATTTCCTGCAGTGTTCTGTGTTTGATTATTTGGGTTACTGTTATAAAATAATCCTCTAAATTATGCGTCTTGTATTAAATTGTCCCCCTTGCAAACCCTGACTATAACATTGCCTTTTCATTGTTTCTGTTTAATTTTTACATGTTTGCCAAGGAAATGAAGACCAGGCTGCTTTTTAGCTTGAAATACAATGACCAGGTGGAGAACTATCATATGATAGTAGTAACAGCTGCTGGCTGAGCCAAGAGGAAGGTTTTGTAGAGCATGAAGTTATGTTTGTCTTCTAGCTCTGTTTGATAGATTGTTTCAGAGGGGAGGTTACTGTCGTGGTGAAGAAAATCATGCTAAGAGAAGTATACTTGAGGCAGGTGGGACCGATAACAATACCTCCCCCCAGTACGCCCTGTTGTGCATCTGCTGCTTATCAGTCCTACCAGGAGCATCATAAATCACCTGCAAATTGACTATTATGTCATCAGGGGCATTGGAGTGACAAATAATCTGGGGCAACCTCATGGATCCTAAGGAGAGTTTTCTTGCTTATGTCAACTCCAACAGCACTTAAAGAGAACGCTAAATTTATGCCTTGCCTTTGTATTCCCCACCACAACCTCTGCACAATAAACACAGTTAAAAGAAGTGAGCTTCTGCTTCCCCACAAGACAGTGATGCATAAAAATGTTGTTGATCTGAGAAGCTCTCATCATGTTAGATTGCTTGGAATTGTGTACAGGGAGGAAAGAGACTGACCTGCCGGAGCATATGTGCTTATACAAGTATCTGACCAAGACAACCAAGGAGCAAAGAGGGTGAAAAGATAACCAGCTGGTGACCCTTCCCGAGCTATCAGGTGTGATAATGCCAGCTCTCAGGAATGGTCTTGTGACATTCAGTCAGTCCAGCGAATCCTTCTGAGCCAGTGGAGAGTGGCAAGTTATTCAAGGATAGTGCTATGTACCCTTTATGAATTATGCATCTTAAACAAACTTGTAGGAATCAAAGCAATGAAGTGGAAGCCTTTTAGCTAGAATGAAGCCCCTGAAAGCTCCACTGCAGACCTTTGCAAGGTTTTTAATGTTGCTGTCACCCCTAGCTGCCAGGCCAGCGGCTCTCTGGCCACATTCTGACTTATTTGTTAGTTGCCACCCTCTCCTGTTCCCTCGAGGATAGCTATTCACCAGCTTTCATCATCCCGGAGATTTCAGGAGGCTGCACTCCTTGAAATAAGGATTGCAAGGGTCACTGATTGCTTGTTTTAGGGGTTTGAGCAAGAACTGTACAATACCCAGGAGCTTCATGAATGTCAGTGATGAACTGAGGCAGAGAATGCACAGATAAAAAAGAGGGGAATGAACAGGAAGGCCAGTATTGCTCAGGAGGAGGACAGTGGTGGAGAGAACAGCAGAAAGGAAACAGTGCATTTAGAAAACATGAAGTGCCATCCAGAGACACCTAAGGTATGAATACTACAAGATGCTTCCCACAAGGCGTGGGGTTTTAGTGATAGATGAACTGTAATATAATGAGAAACACACAGGCCATGAGTCAAGATATATGGCCATGGAAAACTGTCACCTACTGGATACCTCAGATTCAGTAGCTGAAGTGCATCTAATTAGATGTGATTGGGTTGAAGTGAAATAATTTATTCGACTCCACACTTGTGATCAGCTGATTGTTGAGGCACAGTCCTGTTAACTATAACGTGCGGTCAGTAGTGTACAGTAGGCACCTTAGCTTTATGCATGCACTGTCACATTCGACCGCTCAGCCATTGTGAGGTGGGCACTGTATTATTTCCATTTGTAAGTGAAGAAACTGAGGTTCAGAAGAGTCTGAGCAATTTTCAGGGTCCTGTAGGCAGGAACTAACAAAGCTGTACTTTGAACACAATTTCTTTGTTTTGCTAGCTATATTTTCCAGCCTCTCATCATGGTAATGAACACCTGAGGGAGACTACCTGAGGAAAAGAGGCTCCGGTGCAGCTCATGGTTGTGGATATTCAAGGGCAGGGCCTCAACCTCAACTGTGCTCTAGGAAGGGCCTCCTGTGGTCAGTAGGATGAGCACAGGAAGAAGAACCCCATGGGGAGGGAGGAAGCAGAGAGATGGGTGAGGAGAATTGCAGGGTAAAGGTTCAGCACTTTATAAGATCCTCCCCTGAGAACTAACCAGGGGCCAACAAGGAAAACCTTCCCTGTGAGGGCATGGCCTTCATTTACCTGAGAACTGCTTGGAAGCCCCACACTGCCTCCCCAGACCATGACCCTGGGGAACAGTCTCCCAAAACATGAAATTGTGGGGGCAAACACCATGCAAACCATAACACTAGCCCTCCCTTTGCTACAAAATCATGTGATATTGTCTGACACACATCCCTTAGCATGTCACAGTGACATAACCCATGCTTTGCCTGTCTCACAAGGTTAGTTCTGGGTTGAAGAGAAACAGTTGAGTTTCAGTGTGAACTGCCAAGCACTGTCAGAACGAGGGCATCGTTGTCATTTACTCAGACCAGTGTGGACTCAGTTAAGGTGGGCAAGCTTTGAGGGCAGATTTTAATTATCACTTCCTAGCTATGTGACCTGGGGAAAATAACCTAACCTCTCTGAGCCTCGCATGGAAGCCGGAGATCCTAACAGTTCATATACTTGGGAAGCTCACAGGAGACAATGCCGTGTAAGGTTCAGCACAGAGCCTTGGACTTAACAAGCCTTTAGGAAAGAGAAATTTGTGTTCGTATTATGTTCCCATCCCAGAAATTTAATTCTTTTGGGTACTAGCTGGGCTCTGACTTAAAAACCCAGTAGTTTAAGGTTGCCACACATGTTTCTGAGCAGCGGAGACACCACAGTCACTCTAATCAGCCTGCACAGGGGTTAGTGCAGGAGACCTTGTGACCTTCATGGCAGTGAGATGGGGGAGAGTGAGGACTGGTCGGACTCTGACAGTCTCGCCCAATTAAGGAGCTGCTGGACTTTGTATCTAAGGACAGCTAGTTGCTTCTTTCCTTGCAGGAAGGAATTTGGTGCCTCCTTCCCTTACCTCCTGTTTAAAGGACTGTTACTACTATCCATGCTTCGTTAGAAATGCAAATTCCATTTTAGATTTCGCTTTGGCTCTTATTGTTTCCCTTGGAATAATTAAAAGTCTAATTTATATTTAAAATGAAGGTATTGAAAACTTAAAAACCAGTGACCCACTTAAGAAATATATATATATATATATATATATATATATATACATGAAATGTAACTAGAATTACCCAAAATACACTGTGTTCCTCATTAGTAAACTATTTAGTGAACACCCACATTATGCCAGACATTTGCTGACTACTGAATATGACATGGCCCAGACCTCAAGGTACTTATCTTGTTGGAAAGGCATATCCTAGCAAGATACCTGGCTAGATTTTTGTCTGTCTGGGTGGCCCTACCCTCGCCCCCTCCCGGCCTCCAGAAGGAGCTCTTTGGATCATGCTACGCTTTGATGAATCTAGTAGATGGCTTCCTGTTGACCACTAAAAAAGAACAAAGGTCAGATTTTATGGTATGAAAAGTGAGATCTTACACTGCCTGGTCCTTGCTGTTTTACCTGCTTTCATCATCGTGCCATCTGCTCCTGAGACCTCTATGGTCAGCGTGAACAAGGGGCAGCATGCGTCTCTCAAGTTCCCTCTGCCGTGTGTCTGCGTCCCATCCCTTTACGTGCCTGACCATCCTGACCCATTGTCTACATCAACTGTTTTTTCCCTTCCCAGGAATCCTTCATGCTACAGACCCTGGTCCTTAGGGACACTACTTCCTTTGAGTCCCCCCTGGGCTGTCTTACTTGATAACTTTTTAATTGCATATGTGCATACATATCTGCCTTCCCTAATGCCTCCAGGGCAGGGTATACCATAGGGACAGAATAAACATGTGAATATAATAAAATATAAAACTCATAATCCAAAACCAGGCATAGTGAGGCTAAGGATAATGGTGTTTCATATTTTTCCCAGCCCTTCACCTGTGTTCATATTTAAGTGATTCCAATAAGATCAGGCAGTTAAAGTAGCAGAGGTAAGACCTGGAATTCAAGCCTATGTTCTGAGGTATATGAATCTGCATAGACTGTGTCCTCACCACCTGACCTTGGTTTTGGAAATTCAGGATATGAGAGGAAACCCAAGTCTCCTAAATAGAATGAAAAGAATGTTTACCTGGGAACACTTGGGCATTCAAACTTTCTCTTTTCTTGTGTCCATATGTTTGATATCACTCAAGTTTGTGTGTGTGTGTTTTTGTTTTCTAACCAACAATTTCCTATGCTGTGAAATGTAGAGAATTAGATCAAATGATATTCATTCTTCCTTTCCTTTCATTTTTACAGTTTACTTCTTGGTTTGGGTGTTTTGTTTTGTTTTGTCTTTTTGAGACAGGATCTCACTATACAGATCAGGCTGGGCTTGAGCTCACTTTGTAGCCCAGGCTGGCCTCGAACTCACAAGAATCCTCCTGCCTCAGCCTCCCGAGTGCTGGGATTATAGGCAAGTGTCACCACACCCAGCTCAGTTTATTTCTGAATGTGGTGTATGAATGTATATGTGGGTATCTGAATAAAGCACATACTCTGTGCTAAGCCTGTTTCTGCTGTCGGAGGCAATGAGGATGTGGAGAGGCTCATTCATGACACTTCTATGGCACTTAAACTTAGTGACATCCTGTGATTTAAACCTGCCTGAGCACTGAGTTTAGGAGGTTAAGAGAGAATTGCCATTTCTACTCAGCTGCACAAATACATATTTAATTGGTAACATATCTTCCAACAGAAATGTCTGGGTTGGGTGATTTTTAAAAGTTCGACCCTCTTAATCATTCCTTTGATCAGAATTCTCCCAGAGGTATTGTCAGCTTCACAGAATGTCTTCCCCGGCTCGCACCTGCCTCTGTGCTGACAGAGCACAGCCGCCTGTCAGGCGCTTGGCTTCGAGAACACGTTTAAATTATTAAATTATTAATCACTATTACTTCAGCCGGCCCTTCACCTACCCTCCGCATTATCCCTCTGTAACTTCTCCTGTATCCTTCCACCCGTACCTTTCTCCCGTCTCAGTTCTTTGGGGGAAAGGATATTAAGATGGAGAAAGATGTGCTAAGTGAACCTCACCATCTGCTTATAAGTTAAGTGGCTTCCAGTGGCTTTCGGGCCACTTCATGTCAGTGAGTGTTGGAAGGATGAAATTTTTAGGGATCTCTTTCTTGACAGAAGAAGGCAACGGACCCAGCTGTCTAATTCTCAGCCCAGTCGTATTATCTCCACAGAATGTTATAATTTTGACTTTTTTTAGAAAACAAAGACATCTATTTTGTGTATTTATCATATAGCTGCAGAGCAGCAAAGCAGATGTGTCAATTTATGGCAATGTTGCCTATGTTCCCTGTGCAGTCACAGACCTTCCATATGCATTCATATTGTGATTATTATTGCCTTTACTTTTATGTACATATTTGTCTATCCCAGGAGGATGCTTTGTATAGGAATGAATCCGGAGGGAAGAAAATATCTGAGGCACAGAAGGGGCCATAGTGTTGTACATTCCTATGAAAGGTTCAGCAGAAAGCAAAATGAGTAAGTGGCAGGTGATTTCAGTGTGAGGGGAAATTTATTATTTTCCAATTCCTTAATCCATTTTAATAAGGAGTAAGAAACAGGCTCAAAATTTTCCAGTCATTCCATAAATTAAATGAAATCTAGAAGTTGTGTTCTTCTGCTTAACTCCTTTTGGAAAATAATTTCTTTTGGAAAAGAAAAATCTTGTATCACAACTTTATATTTACAAATGTAGGTTTTCTCCTGCTTAATTCATCCAGGTGACACTGAGGAAGGGAAAAAATAAACTAGAAAAAGAGTACAGTTATTGTTCAGTGGGAAGCATTGGGGCCATCTCGCACTTTGCTTATTCCCCTGGCATTTCCCCATCAATATTCATAATTTCTCCTTACTACCAATTTTTCTTGTCTGAGTTACTAGGACCTACTCCAATTGGTTTTCATTTGTACATGTAAACTCCTTTTTAAAATGCTAATAATTATGGCCCCAAAATTTTGTGTAGTTTAATTTCTTTATTTTCAGCTGGAAATATTCTGGTAGTCTGTAAACAGAATGTTGGCTTAGTTATTATGTATAAAATTCGTATACTATAATACTGATTTTTTAATCTATAGATTTTTTTAAACCTTAGGTTTCACGATAATTCCATGGGTTTTTTGACATCCTGTGTATATGTATCAAATTCATTTTTTAGAATTTAAAATTATGAGAGAGAAATGTCATTTAAAAGTGTAAAACTGAAGTACTTGCTGTTAGTCACAGTTCTTCCCATCAAGCCTCTGCAAGTCTAGTTGAGAGAGATAGTTTGTTCACCCAACCAGCTGTCCTTCCAGCAAATGAGAGCATGAGCTTTAAAGAACTGTCCCTGCCTTCCAGAAGGTTAGTGATGAGATGATGTCATTAACAACCAAAAGTTGCATCTGTTAAGTGACAAGTAACTCAAGATGAGAATAAATGCCTTAGGAACTGGTCAGAAGGAATAATCACTTTGAGCCACAGTTACTCATGAAGATTTCTTAGGGGGGGGATTTGAGTTGAAATTGAAGGATTTATAGGATCTGTAGAAACAAAGGAGAGAAAGAGAGGCAGAGTCAGACGAGATGGAGTCTCTTTAAAACAGTTAGAGGCTGCATCACAGAACCTAGTGTAAGGAGGTAGGTAAAGGTGTTGAAAGGCTGCTATGTATGTCTGGTGGGCCACTGTAGAATGGGAACTCAAGTCATTTGTTTGGCTAACTACAGCTGGAAGAAGGCTGGAGTCCTTAAAATTAAATTATATGAGTGAATTTATTCATCTTAATGAAATAGAATTATCATTGCAACTCTGTTTTTGCCAGATATGCTCAAAGTTATGCACTGATAGCTGTAAAATGCTCTGAGTATGTTTTTATTTTTATTTATTTTTAGTTTTTATTTTGGTACTGGGAATTGACCTCAGGACTTTGTGCTTGCCAGGCAGGTGCTTGTGCCACTGAGCTATCTCCCAGGCCCAGATAGCTGTAAAATGGTTATTTAATTTGTCCCCACCATAATCTGGGATTTCAAGCAATTGTGTAATCCTAGTTCATGTCCTATTGCTTTAACCAGAATACCTGAAGCTAAGTAATTTATAAAGAGGCCAATTTCAGCTGGTGGTTATGGAGGCCAGGAAGTCCTAGACCATAGCACCAACATCTGGCTAGCTCATAGTGAATGCCTCTGAGTTGTCTCAGATATCTTAGTTGTTTTCCCATCTCTGGGACAAAATACCCAACACCCACAATTTAAAAGAGCAAAGGTTTATTTTGACTCACAGTTTCAGTCTGTGCTTGACTGGCTCCAAGGCAAAGATAGGATGGCAGAGGAACAGAGCAGACCAAAGCTGTTTGTGTCACAGTGGCCAAGAGCAGAGAACAAAGGGAAGAGCCAGGGAGAGAGATACACCCCTCCAGGTAATACCCCCAGTGATCCACTTCTTTGATCAGACTCCACCTCTTAGTAGCCTATTTAGCTCTGAACTTTTTAGTGGGTTAATCCACCAATGCATAGAGAGCCCACTTATCCAGTCATCATCCCAAAACCCAACCTCCAAACATATGAGCCTTTTGAGATATATTCTAGCTTTTAACCAGTGGAAAAGGGAAAGGCAAGCAGGTGTGTGCTGAAGCCACCGTGCAAGGGATGAAAGTAGCTTCATTTTA
Source organism: Dinomys branickii (assembly GCA_004027595.1). NCBI lineage: Eukaryota > Metazoa > Chordata > Mammalia > Rodentia > Dinomyidae > Dinomys > Dinomys branickii. The sequence continues at coordinate 148,504 of PVLD010001474.1, forward strand.
TAACAACTCATTCTTGTAGTAACTAATCAAGCTCCGAAGACAAGATTTCAAGACCGCTAGAAAACCATCAATTCGTTTATGACCCAAGCCCTTATATGAGGCTGCACCTTCCAACAGTATTGCAGTGAGGAATTAATCCTCCACATAAGGTTTGGAATGAGTCAATGATAGTCTCCGCATACCATGAATCAACCTGCTTTATTACAAAAATAAAAAAATCCAAGTCTGATCTAAGCAAAAGCAATAGTAGAGACAGAATTCAAATTTGAAAGTATACATTTAAAAGCTATGATGAAGCTACCCTCCATTTTTTTTGCAAGGTTAAAACATTTAACATGTTGAAGCTAAAAAGTCTTAAATGCTTTAACTTTTTGAGTAATTTGGTTAAATAGCCAATATTAGTTGATTCAGTCAAAACAGTTAAAAATATTGGGATCTATTGACATAAAGAGCATTGGTAAAATTCTACATATTTTTCTGTTATTTATTTTAATTGAAACAAGTTTTGTGTATCTCTTCCTTCACATATGATAAGAAATATTTTTGAACATAAACACATTTAAAGGGATCTAAGCCTCACATCACCATCTCCACTCTCTGTGATCCAGGTGAACCACACCCAAAGGCCCAGAGAATGGCCCCTCCCCTTGCTGCTGCTGTAACTGAGGTGAACCTTGAGGGAAAGCCCAGAGACCAGAGGAAATGCCAACAACATAGTAGGGTCCCAACTGGGGTGCACAAGATGGACAGGCAGGACTATTCACATGAAAAGTGTGAAGCAAGAATAACAATACAAGCCAACAAGTGGCAAGTTAGGTGAACCAGTATTGTGCTTGGGAACAAAGACACATGAAATAGAGGCAGGCAGGTTGGACTGCCCCTGTTCTCTCTTTCTTTGTATATATATTTTTGTTTTTCTTCTTTCTTTTTCTTTTTCCTTTTCTTTTCCTTTCCAGAACAGTTAGTTAGCCACAGAAAACTAATCCTATACCCAAACCCACAGACCAAGTTCAGAAAATCCCTCCCTTACTTCCTCATTCCTTCTCTTTTACCGTCTCCTCTAATTTCCGAAAGTGTGTGATTGTCCTTTGTTCTCCAGCCTTGCTTCTAGTTTCTTTTCAGTTACCTTTGTTTTATCCACTATCCTTCTTAAATCTCCCCCATCACAGGGTAAAACCACTCTACCAAGAGGAAATACTTTTAATACAAGCTCCCAATTTACTATCAGTCTCTTATGCAATTGTAGAGTCTGCTCCAACAGTCTACAGTGGTAGACTAGCTATCACAGTTTGTCAGTTTCTAAATTGTGTTTGATGCTATTGTTATTGCTAAATACACTACTTTAGCAAGGATGTCATATCTGCTGTAATCCATTTTACTTTCTTCTGTAACAATACTGGGAGACTCTGGGGTAATAACCTCACCGCAGCCCAACATCATAGAACTGGAGACTGAGCCAAACAGATACCAGTGTCTCATTCTTAACTAACTGGGAACGTAGGATATTGGCACAGAAACAAGCCAAGAACCTCCTACATACAAAAGACGTCCCTGAGGAACAGACTTTTCCTACAGAGGACTTGATACTAGTAATATAACTACCTACTACAAGAACTTACAAGAATCAACACAGAACACAAAACAAAATCTTTGAAATAGAAAATGACAAGGCACAAAAGAAAGATGCAATCTCAGACCTTTGGCCCACCCAGAACAAATCTAAGAGACTATGGGATACAGGAAATGGAAGACACATACCTGAAATTTCTGAAATGATAGCAACCAAGGAAAAGAAACAAATCAATAGCAACCTAACAAAAGAAACAAATCAATGAGACTATAGAGGAAATTAGATCAGAAATAATCTCTCAGGTAAAAGAGAAAAGTCAACATTCATAAAGGAATTGCTCAGCGAATGTAGAGAGAGATAAAAACATAGATGATGCTAGGAAAAGAATGGAAACTGTGAGCAAAAAATATAGGAAAGAAATAGAATATATGAAACAGATTCAAACGGATATGCAGGAAATAAGAAATTCCACTGAAAGCTGGCAAAACTGCTTGAGTAAAACTGAAGACAAACTTTCAGACCTTGAAGACAGGATCGTGACTAATAATCACTAAAGGAAAGATCTCTTAACAATAACAAAGGATCAAGAAATAACAATTCAACAATTGCAAGGTGATATAAAGAAAAAATATATAAAGCTGATAGGTGTGAATGAAAAAGCTAAAGTCACAACAAATGACATAAAAAGACTATTTGACGAAATAATAGCTGATGGAGTCTGACATACAAATAAATGAGACATACAGAACTCCAATGAGCCACGACCAAAATAAATCTACACCTTGATATATAATACTTAAGATCCCAGATATTCAGCACAAGAATCATGTATTAAAAGGTGTTAGGAAAAAAGAAACAGATCACCTATAAAGGAAAGCTTATCAAAATCACAGAAGACTTCTCAGCACAAACCCTCAAATTAAGAAAAACTTGAAGTATTTCAAATCCTAAAAAAACACTTCCAATCCAGATTGACATACTCTGCAAAACTATCTCTCAAAATTATTGGAGAAATGATATTTCCATGACAAAGAACAACTGAAGAAATTTATGACCACCAAAGCAACCCTACAAAGAGTACTAAAAGCTATGCTAGACAGAAATAAAAATGGCTACAATTCCAAGAACAACAGAAAGAAACCACCAGGCAAGGAAAGCAATTACACAGAGGGAAAATATAAGGAACCGACAACAAGAAAATAATATGACAAAGATAAACCAATACATATCAGTTATAACCATCAATGTAAATGGCCTCAGCTCACCAATCAAAAGAAAGAGACTGGCAGAATGGATCAAGAAAGAGAATCCAACACTATGCCATATACCAGAAACATATTTCAATGAAAAAGAAATTCATACACTGAAAGTCAAAGGGTGGAAAACAATATTCCATGCAACAGGAACCCAGAAAAAAGCAGGAGTAGCTATTCTGTTTGCAGAGGAGATGAACTTCACACTATGAATGATTAAAAGAAATAAAGAAAGTCACTACATACTTGTAAGGGAAAAACTTCAAGAGAAAGCAATAACAATCATAAATATGTATGAACCAAATACAAGAGCACCCAACTACACAAGACAAATATTAATAGACATGAAATATCAAATAAGCAATAGCACAATTTTAATGGAGGATCTTAATACTCCATTGTCACACAGAGATAGATGAGCTAGACTAAAAAATTGGCAAAATAATGTCAGAACTGAATGAAACTAATGAACAAATAGACTTAGCAGATGTTTACAGACTGTTCCACCCAACAAAATTAGAATACACATTCTTCTAATCTGCAAATGGGTTGTTCTCTAAAACAGACCATATCCTAGCCCACAGAACATGCTTAAATAAGTGGAAAGGAATTGAAATTATCCCATGTATATTATCTGACCAGAGTGCAATAAAATTGGAAATTAATGGCAAAAGAAACTGTAAAAACTCCATATACACATGGAAATTAAATAACACTCTCCCAAGCAACCACTGGGGCACAGATGAAATTAAAGAATATCTACAATTAAATGAAAATGCAGATACAACATACCAAAACCTGTGGGACACAATGAAAGCAGTCCAGAAAGGAAAATTACAATGGAAAATAGAGCAAACACAAATAAACAACCGAATGTTACACTTCAAGGTTCTAGAAAAAGAAAAGTAAGTGAAGCCCAAATTATGGGAGGAAATTATGAAGATCACAGCAAAAATTTACACAATGGAGACTAAGAAAATAATATAGAAAATTAATGAAGAGTTGATTCTTTGAACGAATAGATAAAATTGATAAAGCCTTAGCAAACCCTACCAAAAAAGGTAGGGTTTGCTAAGAAAGAAAAGAATCAAATTCATGCACTGAGAAATGAAAAGGGTGAAATCACTACAGATCCTATGAAAATTCAGAAGATCATCAATGCCCACGTTGAGAATCTTGACTCTCATAGGATGGAAAATACAGAAGAAATGGACAGACTCCTAGATGTGTATGAATTGCCAAAGGTGAATCAAGAAGTTATAAAAATTCTGAATAACCAAGTATCAGTTAATAAGATTAAAAATGTAATTAAAAACTTACCAACAAAGAAAAGCCCAAGTCCTGATGGATTTACTGCTGAATTCTACAAGAAATTTAGAAAAAAATTAGTGCCAATGCTCCTCAAACTCTTTAATGAAGTTGAAAGGGAAGCAATACTCCCTAACTGATTCCTGCAGGCAAGTATTACCCCAATACCAAAACCAGAGAGAGATTCAACCAAAAAAAATAGAACTACAGACCAATCTTCCTAATGAACATAGATGCAAAAATCCTCAGTAATATACTTGCAAACAGAATGCAGCTAATCATCAAGAAGATAATCCATCATGAACAAGTAGAATTCATCTCAGGGATGCAAGGATAGTTCAACATACCCAAATCAAAAAATGTAATACACCATATCAACAGAGCCAAAGACAAAAACCATATGATCATCTCAATAGATGCAGAAAAAGTTTTTGTCAAAGTCCAACACTCATTCATGATAAAAACCTCACAGGAAATCACAATAGATGGTCTTTATATAAATCTGACAAAAATGATCTATGACAAACCATCAGCCAACATCATCCTAAATGGACAAAAACTGAAAGCTTTCACTCTAAAATCAGGTATGAGACAAGGATGTCCACTGTCACCACTCCTATTCAAGATAATTCTGGAAACATTAGCCAGAACAATTAGACAAGAAAGAGAAATAAAAGCAATAAGTATAGGAAAGGAAGAATGGAAATTATTATTATACACAGATGACATGATACTCTATATACAGTACTCCAAAAACTCCACCAAAAGATTTCTAGAGTTAATAACCAAATTCAGTAGCATAGCTGGATACAAATTCAACACTCAAAAATCAATAGCATTCCTGTACACAAACAACAAACTCACTGAGAGAGAAATTAGGGAAACTACACCCTTCATAATAGCATCTAAAAAAATAAAATACTTAGGAATCAATCTAAAAAAAAGTAAAAGATCTATACCTTGAAAATTATAGTACTCTGAAAAAGGAGATTGAAGTGGGTATCAGAAAGTGGAAAGACATCCTTGGCTCATGGAAAGGAAGAACCAACATAGGGGAAATGGCCATACCTTCAAAACTGTTATACAGATTTAATGCAATCCCAATCAAAATACCATTAGCATACCTCACAAAACTAGAGAAAACATACCTGAAATTCATTTGGAACCAGAAGAGATCTAGAATAGCAAAAGCAATTCTAGGCAAAAAAAAAAAAAAAAAGGCAAAGTAGGAGGCATCACAATCTGTGACTTGAAATTATACTACAAATCTACTGTGGTAGAATCAGTATGGTACTGGCAAATAAAACAGACCTGAGGATTAAGGGAACAAATTAGAAGATGCAGACACAAGTCCAAACACACTCAGTTACCTTTACTGTGACAAAGGGGCCAAACATGTTCACAGGAAGAAAGATTGCCTCTTTAATAAATGGTGTTAGAAGAACTGACTCTCTACATACCAAAGACTAACACTAGACCCAGGTCTATCGTGATGCACTACACTACAGTCAGAATAAATCAAAGATCTAAATAGTAAAACAGAAACACTAAATCTACTGGAATACAAATTAGGTAGAAATCTTGAAGACATAGGTTTAGGCAGAGAGTTCAGGAACAAAACCCAAATCATATGGGAAATACTTCAAAGAATCAACAAATGGGATCTCATCTTATTAAAAACATTTTGCACATCAAAAGAAATCACCAACTGAGTGAAAAGAAAACCCACAGATTGGAAAAAATTTTAGCCAACTGTCCCTCAGACAAAAAACTTCTATGTAGAACATATAAAGAATAGAAAAATCAGACCCCCCAAATTCAAATACCCAATCCAAAATGGGCATCTGAGATGAGCACACACTTCTCAGATGAAGAAATACAAATGGCAAGTAAATATATTTAAAAGTTCAGCATCACTGGTCATTTGAAAGATGCAAATTAAAACAACAGTGAGATTCCATCTCACTCCAAAAAGAATGGCTATCATCAAGAAATCAACCAATAACTAATACTGGAGGGCTGTGGGGAAAAAAGAACCCTTCTTCATTGCTAGTAGGACTATGGACTTGTACAACCACTATGGAAATCAGTGTAGAGATTCCTCACAAACACAAGATTATAGGTTCCATTCCACCCAGCTATTCCTCTTCTGGGTATCTTCCCAGAAGAACTAAAAGCATCATACCACAGTGATAATGTGCATCCATATTTACAGCAGCACAACTTATAATAGCTAAATCTTGGAAACGACCCAATTGCCCATTAACTGAAGAATGAATAAAAAATATGTGGCATTTTTATACAATGGAGTACTACTAAGGCAAAAGGAAGGATAATCTTGAGAATTTTATGGGTAAATGGATACAGCTAGAGACCATACTCATAAGTGAAATAAATCAGACTTAAATCTGTAAATATCGTATTATCTCCCTTATGTGGGAGAGTGAAGGTCTAAGTCACGGTCCTGTTGATTATGAACAGTGTGACTTCATTCCAACTCTCAGTCTCAATAACCTGATCTGGAAAAAGGAGGAGATAATAATACTTTCCTACTCACTTGAGAAGGCTACTGAGTTAGAAGAACTAATGTGTGAAAGCGCATCACTTATATTGTACAGCGGTATCTCGGTTCATGATCTTAGTTCTCTCCACAGTTCCGGTAACAGAATTCACTCCATAATTCTGGCTGCAGCCAGAACCTTGAAAACAGTAAGTTTGTGAACAGAGGTGCAACTGTGTTAATTAGCAGTCATAAAATGCCTATGCTCTCAGCAGCACTGTGCTGTAACAGGCAGGGTATTGAGTTCTGAAACCAGCAAACTGCCTTGCCATTCAAGTTGTGTGATCTTGGAGAGTTCTTTAATCTCCTGAGCTTAGTCTGTAAAATGGGTCCAGTAGTACAGGTTGCCAGTTACTGTGTGTCTGACACATAGTGACCACTGAATGTTAGCTATGATTGCACATTTACTTTTATTATGTGGCTTCTGCTAATTAGTTGCACTACCTGGAGGCAGCCATAAGTGATGTATGATTACCATGAGGTCTGTGGAACACATTTCCCCACAAACGGCCAATATCTGTGGCCCATCAGTCTGTAGTTCCCAATAGTAAGTGAGGAAACAGCATTGGATTCCTTGTCCTGAGTCAACATGAGAATTGAGGAGTGAAAGGGCCTTCCTGCTAGTAGTGAGGAGTACAAGTGTCAGCCACCAGAATAGGAAAAACAAAACAAAACAACAAAACAGACCTGGGGGTTTGGCATTCTCCTCTGAAGACACTAATACCAGAAGTACCCAGTGATACAGCAGAAAAATGTTCTGGGTTTGTGTGCCCTGCGCCTCTACAGACCAGGAGAAACACTGTGCATGTACATTTACTGGGCAGATGCAGCCAGGCAGGAGGTGCTCTGGGCCCTTGGCATGTATTATCTTGTCTCCTCCTAACCACAAAGGACAGTACATTATTAGGGCCACCTGTGTACTCCTCCCTCAACAGTGAAAATACAATTTTCATTGCTGAATTATAAAATAAGTGTGTAAATATATAGTCACTGTAAAAAGTGAAATAATGTAGGCAGAAGCATATAGTAAAAACCAAAGCTTTCTTCACACATCTTTCCTGGTTCCTTGTCCTCCCTCCTCTTCTAATAGGTACCATAAAGAGGGGTAAATCTCTCCTGGCTGTCACTGTAGTTATTTAAATCAATACAGATTTTAATATATAAAAGTGATAACACTATAAAAATTATTCTTCCATTTCATTTCACCTGACACTTTCTTGTGTGAATTTTTTCATCTCTGCACCTAGAGATACTAGGAACACTGATGTATAGCACTCACTCTGTGTCAGAAATATGCAGTATTTTACATGATCTAACTTATCTAAAGTTCAATATAACCCCATCAAACAGGACTGTAGATAGTAGAAATGGGCCACTAGCCATTTAGCAACTTGTTGTAGGCCAAAAGCTAGGGCGTGGCATCACTTGTCATTGAATCCCCCACTCTGACACTCGTTCTTGGGCCCCCTGTCCAACCACCTTGTTCTTTCACTGACTGCATTGTATATTTTAAAATACCACATTATATATTTTAAAATAATCACTTTATTTCTACCTTGCCACAAGTGACTTTTGAAGGCTTCCCCACACAGTCCAAAATGTACTGGCTATGAAGGGAAACCCCAAAATTTATATTTTTAACAAACAAAATTCAGATTATTATTATTAGAGAAGTTTGAGGAAATTGAGAGAGATTAAAACCAGAATTATTTGTGTAGACTAGCAGAGAGCTAGAGGGCTCTGTGACTGTGTGTAACATACATCTGACCCTTCTGTAGCTTTAGGCTCTACCTCCATGAATTCCACAAACCAAGGGTTGAAATGTTTGAAAAAAAATGAATGTACTGAACATGTACAATATAATGATTATTTAAATAGCATTTATATTGTATTAGGTATGATAATTAATAGCTAGATGCATCATTAACATTTGTAATCCTAACATTCTGAGAGACTGAGGCAAGAGGCCCATAAGTTACATGCTAGGCTGGACAACTTAGTAAGACCCTGTTTCAAAAGAGAAATAATAATACAACTTAAAATGGGCTGAGGATGTAACTCAGGGCAAAGGTCCTGGGTTCAATCTCCAGCACCACCAAAAAAAAATCTTAAGATGATTTAAAATGTACAAAAGATTATAAAAGTTGTATGAAAAATCTATACCACTTCATGGAAGGGACTTGATGATCCATAGATTTTGTTATCTCTGGGTGAGGATCCCTGGAACAAACCCCTCTCTGACATCTAGGGATAACTACACCTCCTAAATTCAGGGTTTATTGGTAGTCTGAGGATCTAGAACACACTCTTCTGCATGCATTTCTGTCGATTGTCTTTATCACAGTGAACTGCCATAATGGTTTGATGCCTCCTAGGACATGTGTTGGGCTGTCAGAGGAAATCAAGGGGAACAAGGTCCCTGCTACAGAGAGGGAGATAATGGCAAGTAGGCATTATAAACCAGATGCTGTGGGCACGTATACATTGCGGAAAAACTTAGATTGCTCAGACAATGCACTTTCAGCAAATCGTATTTGCTCAAAAGCATACTATGTGATGACAAAAACATAACCTTTGGGAGAAGCCTTGTGACCTTGAACGAGCTGTTTTCCTTAATATGTGAATTGGAGGTAATAATGCTTTCTCATGGCTTTCAAGGGATTGTTAAATGAGGTGTTTATAAAGTGCTCACCACATGGGAAGTACTCAATGAAAAATTTTTATCATTATTAATTAACTTTGTGGCATCATGAATTCCCTTATTTTACCAAACTGATAATTTTGTCAAAATCAGAAATGTGGCTGGTTTGGAATGCCCTTGTTCTTAGCAAATCCCTACTAGTCACGAGTGACCATTGCAATAAGTTTTTTAAGTGGTTTGCTGAATAATGTATGCTAGTATTTTGTTTTCCCTTTTCAAAATTGAGATTTGGGTACATCTCTAATCTTCAGGTATATCTTGCCTGGTTGATATAGCTGAGGTACATTCATCAAGTATTTACATTCCCTGTATAATTTTCTAAGGCATCCTTGGAACTTTTGGCTAATCAATAAATAAATAACCTTGTCACTTTGGAGCTTTTTGTTTGTTTGTTTTTAAGCCCCTTTGGTAACGTCCTGTCAATTGAGCTATAACATCTCCATTTTGAAAGATGCTTAAGATCTTAAATTCCAATTGAATTAAACTCTTTCCTTTATATGCAAAAAATAGTGAACTAGTTTGTTCAAAAAATATAAAAATCAATGAGAAAGATTTAAGGGAGCAATTAATGAGATAATGTCTGGAAAGCAGTTTGAGCCCCTGGGAAGAAATGTTTTTATATCCACAGAACATTTTTACCGTTAAGTTTGCTCATGAGCCATAAATACAATTGAATTCTTCTGTGAAATCAGTGTGTAGAGGTAGGGAAAAAGGAAAAATCAATATTTTGTTCCTTACATATTATAGAGTTGTTTGTTCGTACCCATTTGAATATTTATAATTACTAAGAGAGTACAAAAACCTTTAAAAAGGCATTTGACTAATTCCACAGTAAAGAAAAATAGCCTCTAGTTATCACCTTTCACTGTTGCCCCTGAAACTCAGGAATTTCCTATTGTTTTAAAATTATCATATCTGAGTTGGCTGTAAGTCATTTCAGAAGGATTCACAGCAGTTCTTTATTTGTACCTTTACCTATTTCTGTATCAAATTTCTGATTTATTTAATGGCCACTGGATTTCTTTACACCATCCATCTTCCTATCTAGGACATTTATCTTTGAATTATAGACAGATCCAGGGCTGGAGGTACAGCTCAGTGGGCTAAGTGCTTGCCGCCGAGCACTAGGGCCCTGAGTTCGATCCCCGGTCCCGGAAAAAAAAAAAAAAAAAAAATTATAGACAGATCCAAAAAAACTAAACCAGAGATGCTTTCTGACTTTAAAATGATCCTGCCTCACTGTCCTTTATTTTCCTCGTGGCTAAAAACAAAGCAAAAACCATAGAGAATCTTATAATGACACTGGTTCCAACCATGGAAAATTCTAACCTTTTCATCTCTTCAGACAAATCTTCATGATGGAAAGGTTGAACAAGTCATTTAATACTGAGAACCATATTCTAGAGCAGTGCTTCTCCAGTTTTAACGAGCACACAAATCATCTGGAGATCTCATTAAGCAGCAAATTGTGATTCAGTAGGCCGAGGTGGAGCTTGAAATTCTACATTTCTAATAAAATCTCAGGTGATGTTGAAGATTTGGACTCATCAAACTTTGAATGTGAGGATTGAGAATTTTTAGAAAATTTGAAATGAAAGACATTATTATTTGAGTTGAGCTGTACTCTTGGAAGATACGAGATTATATGCGATATACAAAGATTTATGTCAGGCATTAAAACATTTTCCAAAGTGAATTTTCAATATATGGAAATTATAGCAGATTATTTGCCAAATTATTTATTTGAAAACGTAATGTGCCTATGGTGATCTTACAGACATGGGAAAGAGGATTTGATACTACTGAAGCTCAACAACAACGATTTTAATGGGCTATGCAGTTCTGAAGGCACCTCACGTGCTTATTTGAGAGTGAAAATAACTGCTGACTGTGCAAATTTTTAAATAAAATCTTTATCAACCAATTTTTATTTTTTAAGATAGAAATTCCTTCCTTTTACTGAAGTTTCAAAACTATGATTTGTTTTTCTGCTTGTTTAAAATTCCACAGAAGCTATGTCCACAGATTGGCTGTTATGGGCTGGACATAGTGTATATGTGTTCCCCAGAGATGTGTGTGACAGGCCGGGTCCCTAGGTCAGGCAAGTAGATTGTGAGGTGGTGGGGCCTTTAAGAAATGGGGCTGAGTGGGAGGTCGTTAGGTCAATTACAGGGTCACACCCTCAGCAGAGAGCATGGGATCTGAGGCCTTTCCCTTCCTATGTTGAGAAGTGACCTCCTCCTCACTTGTACACTCTCGCCATGATGTGACCCAGCTGAGAGGGCCCCATCAGTGCTAAGCTTATGCCAGTGCCCAGGACCTGTATTTTGATTAAAATTAATCTGCCTCAGGTATTGCATTATAGTATATAAAATAGATTAATATATTGGTTAAAGGCAAAAAGTTCAATTTATCTTGGCCAACACTCATTGGTTCATTACATGTAAGAAACTATAAAAGACCCTGGAGTTAAATACAAAGGTAAATAAAGCAAACTCTTACACACAATAGTCAGATTCACTAGTGGAAGAAAAAAATAAGAATACTGCTAACTGCAAATCCAATAGAATCACAACAGGAAGGCATATTAGTTTGCTAGGGCTATCAGAATAAAATCTCATGAAAGAAGGAATTCACTTGGAATTCAGTTGGAATTCACTTCTCATGGCTCCAGAGGAAAGAAGGAAGGAAGGAAGAGAGGGAGGGAGGGAAGAAGAGAAGAAAGAAAGAAAAAAGAAAGAGACAGAAATAAAGAAAAGAAAGTAAAGGAAGGAAGGAATGAAAGAAGGAAGAGAGAGAGAGAGAGAAATCAAGAAAGAAAGAAAGAAAGGGGAGGGAATGAGGGAGGGAGGGAACGAGGAAGGCAGGCAGGAAGGAAGGAAGCAGGAAGGAGGAAGGAGGAAGGCAGAAAAGGGCATTACCAGAAAATTGACCCATTATTTTATGGATCAAGCATCCCTAACCCAAAAAGCTCCCAAATCTGAAACTTCTTAAAGTTTTAGAGTAGTTTGCCTTTTGAATTTACTGAACCATTCTGTTTTGCTAACAATTCAGTGGATAGTTTTACAAAATATTGTGAAGCTTTATGCACTGGCAGTATCATAGTCAATGAGGTTTATCCAAGGTACAATTATTGCTAACTGAAATATGATGAAGTCTTTGTCTTTCCAATATTGGGATATTTCACAGTATTTTGGATTTTTTTGGTGTTCTTTCCTAGCAGTGGTATTATTGGGGCATATTTTCAAAGATACCCTACATATGTTAAATGATTAGATAAAATCAACATATGACAACCAATGACACATAATGACAAATCACTTTTCTGGAAGACTGAAGCGATTTTTATGTCACCAGGAGTATATGCCAGCACCAGATTTGGGTTCAAATGTCTCTCCAACTGTGCTGTAAAGTAGCCCTCCCCAAATTCCCCAATGTATCTCACTTCTTTCCTTCCTGGTACTAGAGACCATCTGAAATTATCTTACTTGATATGTTAGTTTGCTTGATATTTGTCTCTTTCTTTCTAGATAAGCTTCATAATGGCAACTATCTTATCTGATTGCTCACTGCCTGGCACACTGCAGACACTGGTTGGATATTTAATGAGTGAATCTGTTTTGCTGATTTCCTACAAGGGAAAAATGTGCTTGATTCTTTTAATGTGCTTTTAAAAACTTACTGCCCTCATTAGTCCTTTATTATTAGCTGTCCATTCCCTTTTGTGAGCTGTTTGTTTAAATCACTACAAACGCAAATCTGGGTCATGAACATGGAATATAAATAAACATAGGCCAGCTGGACTCTGCCTCATGATGCAGACTTGGTGTCTTCCTGAAATACAGTATGCACATGTATATTGAAGATATGCATATCAACCAAAGTGAGCACGGATTAAGAGGTCATGAATGAGTGTAGTGGAGATGATGTAAAAAGGACTTGGACCTAACATGAGCTTGAAAATATAAGCTGATCTGGCACCACCACCACCAGGATGAAGAGGGCAGGTAATATCTCCCATGGGGGACTGGCAATGTTTGAAGAAACTTTTGCTCCATGGGAGGGGAGGAACCATCTATGGGGTAGGAACCAGGGATAGCCCCCTACAAAACAGAAACCTCAGTCTAGAGTAGAACAGGTTCATCTATATCCTCCACAGATGATTGAGATGATGTGCTATGATGGACCCTGGCTCTCCTGTTACTGGGACACAGTGCCTGACACCCACAACAGAAAAAAGGAGAGACCTGATTTGGCTCATGGTTTCAGGAGGTGCAGTCCATGGTCATCTGGCTCCAAAGCAGGAACATCTTAGAGGAAGTTATGGCAAAGCAAAAATGCTTAGTTCATGGGAGCCAGGAAGCAGGGCAGGGGATGCCACCAGAGAGGAAGGGGCCAGGGTCTTACACAGTACACAAGGCCACACCTCCATGAGCCACCTAGATGCACTTAGAAGTGTGCTTTACTGATTTCCTGCTCAAATCTAAAAGCCAATCCAAAGTTTACACAATGAAGTTTGCACTTCATAATGGAGGACCACTGGAATTTTTGAGGAATTCCTCTTAAATATGTGTTACCTTAAAAGTCCTATTAAAATCCCTGGGAAGCACTTAAAAATATAGATTCCTATCCTCTAATTAGCATCCCTGCCATGAACCTCTTTACCAGTAGGTCTAAAGTGGGACAAGGGAGTCGTGAGACTCAAAAGCTCTCCAGCTGTTTCTACTGACTTTCTGGATTTGGAGCCATGGTGAGAGTCTAAGTAATGATCCACTTGGGTGGGAGGGAGGTCACTTGCCCCAGCATGTGTGATCTCAGGAGAGCTCCTACATGCTTCTGCCAGCGGGCTCACCCTGAAGATTTGAAGGTGTGGTGCCTTGATATAGTTTGGAGAAGCCCTGGAGGTGTCAGAAGTGGGAGGGATTTTCAGTCTGTGTGTCTTCATCACAGCAGGCCTGCTTCCCTAGGAAGCATCAGAGTCTAGAGATGGGAGAAAAGGAGACCACATGTGTACAGGTCGAGACATCTGTCTGCAAAACCCATTTAGCTTCACCATCAAGCAGTGGACTCTGGTTCCTTTCAGCTGCCTGCTTTGCACACACTGAAACAAGAAACTTCCCAAAGCAGGTGAAAGACAAGCCCGCCTGGGAAATGGCTTGTTCCAATTTACCCTCAATCACTCAAAATAGGATTCCAATAAAGGAACTGATTCATCACATGACCCCTTCCCCTGGCTGGCTCCCTCACATTTCTAGCTTTAGTGTGGGCTGTATGTAGCGCAGCTTTTAAACATGACTCTCATTTGCCGAAACCCTGTGGTGCCATGTTCGGTGCGTTATCTGGATCATCAAAGTGCTCAGGTTCACTCCTACTTCTCTAATTTGTACTTCCTTTCCAGTCACTGGGGCTGGGCAGATTTTAGCAGATGCTGTCTTCTAGCAGCGCTGCCTGCCCCAAGTCTGGGTGAAGAGATGACACTTTGATACATCCTTGTCGTGGTTTATCGATCCTATTAACTCTCAGGAAAATCAATGCTTCAGTCTTGCAGGAGATGTATAAATAAAGTGATAAAAATAAATCAAAGCCAATTGTTTCCTGATAGGCAAATGTAACGTGAATTATGACAGTTTGTGATCAGCTGCAGAGGGCTATTTCTAAGCCCATGAAGATTTAGAAGGTGGGGAAACCAGAGCTCTATTTAATCCTTCAGTGATGTTGATGATCCTCCTGATTGGAGAACAGACTTACAGTTCCTGTGGCTCAGTGGCCACCAAGACAGGTATGTTCCTTGTCTTTGTAGAACATATTAATTAGGAGGCAGTAACATCACAAAAAGTGACATGAAACTCAATCATGATGAACGCAGTAAGGAAAGAACAAGGCAGGGTAAAAGGACGGTGAGTGGGTGTGACGGTTGTGTGAGAGGTCAGGGAAAGTCTCTGAGAAGGCGCGCAGGCAGGGGCCCGGGTCAAGTGAAAGAGCAGCCACTTCTAAGACGAAACATCTTCCTAGCAATGAGCTCAGTCGGGAGGCCAACAAGTACCCTGGAAAATTCTGAGCTTTGGAAGCAGCAATTGTGGGGATCTGATCCTGGCTTTACTTCTGATAAGTTATGTTTTTGGGGAAGGACATTCAGAATTCCATGTGCTCCGATTTCTGCAAGAGGAGAGAGAACTATCTACACGCCCCTTAAAGTTGGGTTCTAAACTTGAATGAGAATCGAATATTTCAGACACGGGTTAAAATAAAGGAAATCCTAAGCGAGTGCCAGTTGTCTTCTCCTGCACTGTTGAAGATCCTGGGAGACAGGTTGGCAGCTATACAGATTGCCAAGTGTCTGCAGTGGAACTACTAGGCATGCATTCAGTGAGCAGCATGTGAGTGAGCACTGCCGTGTGCGGGGCACTCTCAGGAGACCGCAGGGAACAAGCCAAATGTGGTGCCTTGTTCGATGTAATTCTTTAGTAGAATATGTTCCCTTATATCCTCATGTTTTAGAAACACAGACTGTGGAACTGGACTGTGTGGGTACGAACCCCAGGTCATTCCTGTTACTAGCTGTTTGGTTCTGGCACACAGCTCAATTTCTTTATGCCCCTATTTTCTCATCTGCAAATTGGATAATAACAAATACTTCATTAGGTTAAGGTAACAAAAATAAGTTACTATATGATAAACACTTAGGATACGGCATTACACATGATCAGTACTAGAAAAGTGTTTCAAGATTAAAAGTAAATACAATTCCATGTGAAAGGTGCTGATCTGTAGAGAAACTTTGTGATACTGTAGAATCAAATTCAGTAAGCACTTATTAAATATTTCCATGTTCAGAAAGGTCAAAATAATCCCTGATGCGGAAGAATGATAACCAAACATAGTTTTCACCAGGGAATACTAAGGGTATATGCAGACTGGTCAACTTGAGAGAAATATTTCTTTAAATAAACTTTTCATCTTGTAATAACTCTTGGGTTTAACAAACAAGTTCCGTGGATAGTACAGGAGTTCCCACATACCTTTCTTTCATTTCCACTATGACAGTATGTTAGTCAGCTTTCCATTGCTGGGACAAAATAGCTGAGAAAATCAACTTAAAGGAGGAAATGTCTATTTTGGCTCATAATTTCAGAGGTGCCAGTCCGTGGTAAGCTTGCTCCATTGCTTTTAGGCCTGTGATGAGGCAGAAATATCATGGTGAAAGGGCCTGGCACAGGCCTCATCCCATGGAAACCAGGAGGCCTAGACAGAGCCAGAAGAGGCCAAGGACAAGATATAGTCCCAAAATTCAGGCTCCATGACTCACTCCCATCAACTGGGCCCCAGAAACTAAGTCTCTCTCACCTCCCAATAGGCCATCAAGTTATGACTGTATAAGCTGCTAATGAAAGAAGAGGCCTCATGAGACACTACCTCTAAAATCTACACCTCTAAAAACGTGAGCCTTTAGGGGACCATTTTAGATTCAAGCCATAAAATCAGCAACAGCCTATATAACTAAGTATATTTATGAAAATTAAGACAGAATACTGCCACTTACTTTTAACTAAGCTACTGACTTTATTCAGCTTTTATCATTTTTCCTTTAATCTTCTTTATCTGTGTCCATTACTAGATACCAAATTGATTTAGGTAGCCATCTTTTTTTTATTTTAAAGAAAATAGTACAAAAAAAGAACAACAGCAAAATACAAGCAACGCAAAGCAAGGGCATTGAAAATTATATGGGGTTTCTAACCAAATGATAGGGGTTGTTATATTATGTATTGTTATCTTCAATGAAGTTACTCAGATTATCAGATGTAAGAATAGAAGATTGATGAAATCATTAAAGAGAATAAGTAAATAATAACTTAAAAGAACATTAGAGACAATACACAGTGGCTCCAGGCAGGATTAGGTAGTCATCTTCTACGAAATTTTAACTTGTGCCCTATTTACAAGCCTTCCTTGCACTGGGATCATGTGGTGAAAAGGTACGGGATCTCATGTAATGGTTTTTCCTGAACATTTAGAAAGGAGGGTGCTGGGGATCACTGAGCTTTGAATAGCACCATTCTTAACAGATTTGTTTTCCAGACTGAAGAATTAGGATAATCAGTAGATTTCTCTATAACAATAAAACAGTCAATAAAACCAGCAGGGAAAACCTGCCAAAATTTCTTCCTTTTTGAGTTAAAGACAGTAGGAATTGATCTATCTGTAATGCGTAATCATTGGCCTCCCTATGGCTGTTTAACTTTTATTTTTGCTACATACTTCTTGAAATGATCCCATCCTCTCTCAGTCTCTCTCTGTCTTTCTGTTTCTGTCTCTGTCTTTCTGTCTCTGTCTCTCCCTCTCTCTCTCTCTCTCTCTCTCTCTCTGTGGTGCATATTATGCTTATATGTGTACTATGTTTGGCAAAATGCAAAATGAGAGTTTTTCTAAAGAAGATGAAGTAATTCTACAGACAGCACAAGAGATCTTTCTGAGTTTCACTTTCTTAAAGGTAATTTTTGTCTGAAATGTTGGTTTCATGAGATACATAGTGTGACCTTAAAGTATTTGCACTCATGCAGTAGCTTTTTAGTTTGCTTTTAAACCGAGGTCTTTCCGACCTTGGAGGGACTAGAAAGATTGCTTTCACATGGGTGACTGGTCTGGGCTTATTTCTCCAGTGTATTAGGTAAAAACGGGTTTGCCTTCTCACCAACATGGTGCCTTTCTTCTTTAACCACTTGTGTATTTGTGTCAGCAAAATTAATTATGACCATTTTTGTGAAATGTAAAACACAAAGCAACTTTTATTTATGCCTATGCTTCTAGGAGTTTTTCTTGCTGTAGGAAGCTCAGGGGAGAGGTTGCCATTTGATAATTCATGCAACCTTTTTCCTGACTCGGTCATTTTTTTCTGGCACCATTAGGTCTCTGAGCACTGCTTCTGTGAGTATTCAGTCATTGTTTAACTGTATGAGCTGTATTATTCTTTGTAATAGAAATTTAGAATGATTCTTACCTGAACTTGTAAGGATCCTTTAGGCCGATTCTCCTGGAGGCAGTTGTCTTGAGAAGTAAAGTACAGATGGGAAAGCTGTCAAATTGCCTCTCATCACCCAGGTCACCACAGCTTGATAATCTCACCTCCCTGTGATGAGCCCCCTAGTTGTTACAGTTCACGCTCTGAGCCTGTACCGAGGGCCTTGTGTGTACAATCTGAGAGAGCCCGTGTTTGAAGATCCTGCCTCTTTACCACTCATCTGTACCTGTGACTCGACACGCTTCTTCATCTCAGTATTTCCTACTGTTTTTCCGCCTCAGCTTTGTTCTTATACTCCTGGAACACCGAATGCTTCTTCTTGCTCTCTATGTAGCTTTTCTCTTTCGTTAATCAAGGGTTATTTCAGGTATTTTCTGAATTCTCTCCACTAATCCATTCTGGAGAAGTAGTATTGACATTGGAGACCACAAACCCTCATTGTACATAGGAGAGTCAGTGTCATCCCCAAGGGAACAGAAATCAGTTTGGGGCATGGGGACAGGACAGCCATAGACAGAATGTGCATTCAATACACAAAGTAGACATGCCTGTAATTAATAAAAATATATATCCATCTGTTAAATTTTTATGGGAGAGATAATGAGGAAAAAATATCTCAGAAGGGTCCTTTGGGGCACAATCATGAAACAACTCAAGAAATATTGTTGTAGATGCCTCTGAATAGTCACTCTTTTTTTTTTTTTTTTTTTTGTCTTTTTGAAACAGGGTTTCACTATGAAGTTCAGGCTGGCATTGAACTCACTTTATAGCCCAGACTGGTCTCAAACTCAGCAACCCTCCTGCCTCAGCCTCCTGAATACTGGGGTTACAGGCATACACCACCACTGTTGGACCCCTGCATATTTATTCTTTACAGTAGCAGAATTTGTTTCTCTAGCAGCTGTGGCAGCCTGAGCTAGATCACACAAGAGAGAATGACAAAAGACAGCACTGGACCCCCTAGGGAATGAGGCAGGGCCCTGTCCCACCCATCTGCCTGTCAGCAGGGCAGAAGGAGATGTTGGTATTATCTTGTCCAGATGCTTTGTCTGCCCTTTGGTGCTTTCTGATTTACAAAACCATCAGTAAGTTTGTTACTGTCTTTCAAGCTTCCAAGCTTCCAATCTCTGTGTGTGTTTCTACACCTAGACCTATCAGACAGAATTTAAGATAGAGATGTTCTATAACTATTATGGGGAGCCACTGAAGAAATAACAAAAAAATGGTAGAAAAATTATCATATAAATGTGAAAAGCACAAGGAATGGGAG
Source organism: Dinomys branickii (assembly GCA_004027595.1). Taxonomy (NCBI): domain Eukaryota; kingdom Metazoa; phylum Chordata; class Mammalia; order Rodentia; family Dinomyidae; genus Dinomys; species Dinomys branickii. The sequence goes on from PVLD010001474.1 coordinate 168,185, forward strand.
AGACCACTTGGCTACAGAGAGCGACTTCGTCGCACTTTCTCTGGCTCGTTTTTCCGAAAGGCTGAGGGAACATGAACTACTTCCCCGGCGGCTTTTCTGTTCAGGGGTGGCCATGGAAAGATCTAAGAGAAAGTTGCCGGTGGTAAAAGCAGTGGTTCTGAGAGAGTATTTGCTTCCTCACTAGAAAGGCAACTGTGTTTGTCTCATTGTTTTTGTTCTACCTTTGAATCCAAATAGAATGTTAGGATCTGGCACCCATCTTACAGTCATGATGCAATAGACCCAAGGATAAAAATCCAGTGTACCATGGATAGCAGAGCAGAAAGAAAGGAGAGTGGCTCTCTAACAATATCACTGATAGGCAAACCATTGCAAGGGGCCATCCTGCTGCTACGCGTGACAATGCATGTCTGCACGTGTGAGCCACATAGCTGGGTTTGATGTTCCTTGAAGCTCCATGCATTCCTAATACAGGAGACCATCATAGTTGAAGAAGAAGAATGGGGACTCAAGGGTTTTTTCTCTCCTGCCCTCTAAATTTAAGTAAATATTAATCTTCCTAGTGATTCTCTGACAGATTGTTGCAGCCTTAGCTCATTAATATTCCTTAACAAGGAGGATAACTTACCTTTCGTATACTTTTTACTTGTGAGACACTTCACAGCAGATTGGAAACTCCTGGGGCATGAGAGGCCCCGGATATACACAAGTCTCTGATCATCAGTTCCACTGACCATTTCCTTGATTGTGCTTTCCACATGTGAAGCCGAGGTGTCCTCTAGTGTCCCAGGGAGCCAACCTGCCTCCTCTTGGAGAGCCCGGGGGGAAAGAGAGACACATAATCTACCCTACCCCTCCCCTATATTCTGTGCTCACCTCTTGGGTAAACAGAACGCACATACACAAAAAAAAAAAGAATGAGGAAAAATTTATCAGTATCATACACAACAGTTTGATAACCTCTAATTTCATTAGACTCCTGGTTACTCCAGTAAGAATTTCACCTTTCCATAGTCAAACTCCCCACTGAAGGACAAATTTCCTCTCCCTCTCTTTGGAAGAGCAGTATACACACGACTTTTAACTGAAAAATTCCCTTAAAATAGCATGTAGTCTCCACTTGCATAAATAAATACTTCAGAATTATTGAGATTGCACCACAGTTGCAATGCTTTAGTACACTTATGTAATGGGTCCATAGGTGGGAAGATTGATAAGACTTCGGGACATCATTTATTGTCATAAGAAATTCACAAAGGGAAGTAAACAGAAATAAAGAAAATAAAAACTAATTGTGACACTATCACTGGAGATAATGTTTGGTTGCAAAATTTAGGGTTTTTGAATGCATATATGAATAGATATGAATATATAAAATGATTTCAGTGCTATAACCATATTTTATTTCATATATGTTGTTTATATTTTTGTTTCTTCAAGTGTTCTTCAAATATTCTGTGACATACCCTTATTTTTTGTGGCATAAGATTTTATTGTACAGAAATATGATTTATATAAAAAGCTGAATTGTTAGACCTTCAGTTTTCTTCTGTTTTCATCAACATAACTAGTTCTACAGGGAATGCTTTTGTAAGCTCAATGTCCGGCATACTGTACAGTAATCTTAAATAAATTTTTAGGGTTTTATAGCAAGTTTAAATCTGGGATTAATAAGAATATTATTTTATTCCATGTTCAGCCCCCATAATCAATAGAACGCTATTCTATCCAAGGTTGTGTCACTCTTTACTGAGGACATCAATCTAATTTATTCTAGATGACAACATTTCTATGTTCTCAAGTGTTTGAACTGTCAGACCTGCCCAGGTAAAACCAATTTGTGTTAAATAAGCATAAATGACCATTTTGTGCCAAACCAACCAAAATTCCCTTGCCAGATGACAAATTAGATGGTTTTCTAGTGAGATTCCTTGACCTGGTGCATTTAAATTATGGGGGTTTAATTTTCCAGGCAGTTTGAGCATCAGTGTGTTCTGAATGTGAATAAATGAGTCTCTGTATTAGTGTTACTTTATGCCCAGTAGGCAGTAACTAGTTTTTTCTAGGGAGACTACAACTCATTTCAAAGCCATCAAGATATTAATGAGAGGAAGAATGTAGTATTTGGCAGCAAAACAGTGAAGTTACAGGTAACAGATTCAAAGAATAAAAATCATGGTTCAGTATTTTTTTATAAATAATGCCCAGCAAGCTCAACATCCTGAGTTTGATTCCTGGTACCAAAAAAAAAATAAATAAAATAAAAAATAAAACAATGCTTGAATCTTGTACATGTACTTGAAATTAAAGCATATATATATATATATACAGAGAGAGAGAGAGAGAGAGAGAGAAAGAGTAACCTTTGCTCCATCTTACTGCAGTATTTTCAAGAACTCTCTTTAATAGCAATGCAGTAGCCTAGCAATAAATGTACCATGATTTAATCCATGCTTCCAATCAGAGATAATTTTATTTTATTTTATTTTTTATTTTTATTTTTTGGCGGTACTGGGGATCGAACTCAGGATCCTGCGCTTGCCAGGCAGGCGCTTATTCCACTGAGCTATATCCCCAGCCCCAGAGATAATTTTAAAAAATAATATTTCACTACCAAGAATAACTCTAAAATGAACATCTTTTGTGAACTTCATTGTTAAAATGTGAAACTAATTCTATGAGGTAGATTTCCTAATGTGGAATTACTAAATGAGAAGATATAAACTTTCATAAGGTTCTCATAGCAATAGCAAAATTGCTTCCCAGAAAATAAAATAATTCACACTTACACCAATAGGACAAGAGAGTCTCTGTCTATCTCACTGTGTGTATGTCATGTTTTTGTTTTTGTTTTTAATTTTGGCCTATTTGCTAAGCAAAACAATTTTATCAGCATTGCTAATGAACACTTCCATAGGTTTATTCATTATTTGTATTTCTTCTGAAAACTATAAGTTCATATGGTGCTGCGAACAGTAAAATTGTGATAGTTATGACATGGAAGGGGCGTAGTAAAGAAATACTTCCCTGAGTATCACTGAAATTAACTTTATTATAAATTATATATGTCCTCTACTATATGAACAACTCCAAGATGATCCATTCAGATGGATAAGAAATTAAATATGAAAAAAGAGAACCAAACAATTCTGAGGGGAAATATGTATTTTTTTCTATAAATCTTGAAAAAGAGAAGGCCTTAGCAAGCAAAACTCGGAAACTATAAAGAACTGAAGAAATTTGGCTATAGATTCAAGATTACTTCACAAGAGAAAATATATCCATGATTATGCAGACCTTGCTTATCCTTACATTGTTCGCAAGCCCTCTATTTCTAGGCAGGCGCTTATTCCACTGAACTATATCCCCAGCCCAAGCCCTCTATTTCTATGGCAGCCTGTGAATCTGTTCACTTAGCAGCCAGGCCACAAGATAAGAAGGATCCTGAGAATATTCATTCCAGGTCTGTGAAGTACTCATGGGTCAGCCTCTTATCTACATATCTACTAATGTCTGAATGTTCTGTATCTGCTGTGATTTGAGGGTGTCCCAAAGAATTCATGTGTTAGGCCCAGTGTGGCAATGTCAGAATGTAGGAAGTAGTGGGAAGGGTTTGGGGTCACAAACTCTGCCCTCTTCAGTAAGTCCATGCTTTTGTTACAGGGGTGTGTTTTTTCTCATGAGAATGAGTTGTGCTAAGGTGTAGTGGACTGTTAACTGGTAGTCAGCTTATAACCCCCAGTGAACTGAGTAAGCGTGGTGCTGGGTGTGGGAGGCCCCCCTGGGGACTGTTGCCAGCAGCATAAGAGGCAGACCTGGAGAAGGAAGAGCTGAGACTTTGGGAGCAGAGAAAGGCTGTTGGAGCTAGTGGAAGCTGTTGCTTGTTTTGGAGGAGCTCGTCGAGCTGGCTTTCCTGATGAACTTGGCAGTTTTCATCCTCGGAGGAGCTCGGGACCTCGTTGGCACTGAGAACGGCTTTGGTTCACTTTAGGGGAGCTCTGGTCCTCCCTTTGAGCATTGCTGTCTGGCTCCAGAGGGGAAGATGGTGCATTCGTGGTCTCCAGGAGAAACTTGCTATGTTGGCTTCCCTGATGGGAACTCAGCCATGTTGATCATCAGAGGAGCTCAGGACCTCACTGTTGCTGAGGATGGCAGTGGTACATTTTAGGGGAGCTCTGGTTCTTCTGAGCATTGCTTCCTGGCTCCTGTGCAGATCCCTCAGCCTGCTAGCACAGATCCTTCATCCTGCTGTCACAGATCTTCTAGATCCCACCACTGACCTTTGGGCCTTCCCAGTGGAGATCCGTGAAACAGCCCTGCATGAGACGTTGTTGTGGACTCTGGGCCTCCAGTTGGATTCAAGGGAGGAATTGTTATGAGCTCTAGGTACTCAGCTGGACTCATGCTGGACAATGTCACGGAATCCAGGCCCCCAACTTGATTCCTTGGTCTTTTTGTGTGAACAGATTTCCTGCACTCTTTTGTGTATTGCTCCTTGGGGGACTATTATAAATAATCATATAAAGTATGTGTCTTGTATTATACTGCTTCACCTTGCACAATAACCCCAAGCCAACACATAAGGCAGGGCTATTCTTTATGTTTGGTCTCTTCTCCATGCTCCTGCTTGCCCTTCTGCTTTTCTGCCCTGCTGGATGCTGGATAGCAGTACAACACCTTCACCAACTATGCCTGCCTCATTCTGGACTTTCAGAACCATAAGTCTAAATAAACCTCTTATAAATTATTTAGTCTTGGATATTCTGGTGTAGCAAGAGAAAACAGACTGAGCTAATGTCTCTGCAAAATTCCTATATTGAAATCCTAGCCCCTAGGGTTGATGGTGTTTTGGGGCAGATGATCAGAACATGACAGTGAAGCCCTCAGGAATGGCGTCAGCGCCCTTATAAAGCAGACCCAAGAGAACTCATTCAGCCCTTCCACCAGGCAAGGACAAAACAAGAAGTTGTCACCAATGAGGAGCAGGTCCTTGCCAGACTCCCAGTTTGCCAATGTCTTGATATTGAACTTCCCAGCCAACAGAACTGAGAAATAAATGTGTCCAGTTTATAATCCATCCAATTCATGGTACTTTGTTAAAACAGCCTGAATGGACTCTGCCTCCATCTCCAAGGTCAACCAGTGCATGGTGCCACACGGCTGCTCCAGCTGTGGCCATCTCACCCGTAGTCTAGAAGCAGGAAGGAAGGGAAATGAGCAAAAAGGGGACAAAGACATGTTCTGGTTGCTTTAAAGGAAAATTCCAAACAGATACTTCATAACATTTTCCTATATTTTTGTTAACAGAAGTTATACTCTAAGCACTCCTCATTTATGAACTTACCTAGAGTTCATGGATCATCTCAGCTGGGCAGAATCAGAATACGGGTATGAGGAGAATACTCGTGTGTCACTTGAGTGGGCTCAGGAAGGAACTCTGTGAAATGGGCCTGAAGTTCCTGTTGCAGTAACGTGCTGATGTGTTTGATCCATTAGACAGTTCTTCCTTGGGGGAATTAGGCACTGTGAGCTCTTGGGCCTTTCGCTATCACGTGTGGAGGGTTCCATCGCAGCCTCAGAATTATTGACCAGAGACAATAGGATTAAAACTTAGATCACCAAGTATTTTTTCCTTCATATTAATGTCTTTTTATAATAACACAGTTTTTCCTGACTTGGCAAATAATAAATAGATCTGGAGTTTGTTTGACTTGTGGGTTAGGCTTGGTTTGCTTTCGTTCTTCTCAGCTTTCCTGTAATATTACATGAAATTATAAAAACAGCAAAACTCACAAAATACCATTCACAACGCCCTCATGCTTGCATTTTAAGGTCATGTGTCCTTAGCATCTCTTAGATGCTATTTTGCCTGAAAGCTCAAATGTCCATGTAGAAGGCAGAGGAGGGATCTTAACCACAATTTAAAAGGAAATTTCTTAAAGAATTTTACTTTGCAAATAGAGTTTTGAATCATTCATATTATAACACTATAATAGCAGCAGCCTGTCGGCACCTAATTCCCCTTAAGCATTATATCCGTCTATTTTTCACTTGCTAATATATTGCTATTATTTGACTCTTCTTTTTAAAGAGTGCTACAAGCAGCCAGTCATGGATAAGATTTCTGCTTTTTAAGTGAATTTTCACCAGGTTATAAATAGCTAATGACCCTCCAAACTCCTCTGGTTTACAGGAGAAATAATTTAATGAAGCCTCAGATTACTTTGTGTAGCTTTGTTAATGTAAATGAGTAACGTGTATTGATTTTTCACAGCTTACAAAAATCTTTTTATTCATCTTGTGCAAGAAAGTCTGTTAAAGAATTATTACTGATGCGATAATTGCTTTAAGATCTATGCCCTAATTAAAGCAGTAAATTCTTTATTACATCTTTATGTTAATTAGATATACAGAAAGACAATAATTTTTACAAGAAATGCTGCGTAAAATAAAATTACCTCATTTAGAAATGCTTCAGAGAACCCATGGTGGTAGGATGCTGAGAGATGGAGAACAAAACCACTTCCAGTCTGCCTTAAGACTCCAACCTTTGCTGAAATTAGTAATGAAGAATAGATGGTTTTACATGTTTGGTTAAGAACAATTCACCTCGGCCAGTAAGTGTATGCTTTCGTTCTTTAAAACCCATGTCCATCTTTTTGAAGTGAGGTTTTTTTTTTTTTAAGTCTAAAAGCCTTAGAGACGAGAAGGATGGAAATCACCTTATATCAAGTAGAGCTCATTTATTTTCTCATTTGTACTTCGCTGCTTCTTCAACTAACAAGAAGATGCTTTTTAATGATTTGTCCTGAGTTGTGTTTATTGAAAAACTCTCTCCACATCAATAATGACCTTTCGCCTATCACTTTTCCTACCTGTTCTCCTGTCCCTAATTTGCATGCATGACTAACTGAAGCAAGGAATGCTCTATTGCAGATTATGATCAGTGACTTGAAGGGAGGGGTGAGGTAACATGCGAGTGTGAACCTCATACGCAGCACTGTGTTGGGAGCTTTCACACTTGTGATTTAACCCTTACATCAAGCCCCAGAAGGGATGAGTTCTAGCTTACAGAGAAAGAAACGAGTTTAGAGAACTCCCACCATTTTGATCATCCAACTGGGGTCATGAAATTATAGCCCATGGGCCATATACAGTTTACCACCGATTACTATAAATGAAGTTTCACTAGAAGGAGACTCACCCTTCTGTTACCTGTTGTCTATGCTGCCATTCACATTATAACGGCAGAGCTGGACAGAATGGTGGGAGAAGCTTCCTCACCCGCAAAACCTAACATATTTACCCCCTTAAATATTGGAAAAAAGGGGTTCAGATGTGCTTAAGTGCATCTATCGCCCTGCATTCATCTCCAAATCCATGGTATTCATTCCCTTTTTCTCACATATTCTTTGAGACTTTCTTTTTTTTGCCCTCCCTTTTAGTCTAGCCCTCTTAATATAAGGACCTTTTTCTGATGATCAACATCTTAGCTCTTTTCTGAATAGCTGTAGTACAGTGTCTCTAGCCTATTGTCATTACTTAAGTTACTCTGATCATGTTATTTAACTCAATACAGCATTTTCAATCTAAGCCAGTAAGAGGATTATTATAGCAAAGCATTGCATCATGTTGTTCCTTGTGAATTTCTTCCCCTAAATTTTTCCAAAGAACATCAGTTGTCTGAGCGCTGGGAAAGAATCACAGGTGTTTATAGTTTGGAAAGTCTACAACTATCACAAAATAAAAATACCCAGCTAGAGACCCTAAACTTTCTTGCATGTAGGAAAAAGGGAGACCAGTAGTGTAGGGATGGGTGTCTTTGCCATAATATAAGTTAGCCTGTGGGAAGTGTAATGCCAAACAGATGCTCCTTTCTCACAGATGCTGCTGGTTATAAAAGTGCTCAGCTCCCAGATTCCCCTCTAGCAAGTTCAGTGGTGTGGACTAATTTATTAGTTCTCCAAAAGATGCGGCCCAGCCAGTCATGTATGCATAGATCCTAAGGGTTTAAACATGAGAAAAGGAAGGCAGATAAATTGTAACTAGTCAGTGGTTAAAGTAGTGAAGACTGGAAACAATCTAGAAAGAACAGGAAGTGAAAAACAGAATATCCGTACTGTGGAACACTATGTAATATCAATAATATTGGAGGAAAGATATTCATGAGGAGACACAGCAGGTTCTTAAGTGCATATCTAATTTTATTAAAGATTTTATATTTTATTAAATATATACATTAAATATAAAGAGAAGAAGAAATGCTGGATACTATATCACAGTAACTCCTAGCAGTTACCTTTTGGTGATGGAATTATGACTTTATGGTTTTATTTTTCTATATTTTCCTAATAAGTAGATATTATTTTATAATCATACAATGTTTCTTTTTATGAGATAAAGAGGACACAGCTAGGAATGTTATGGATAATCAGAAGAGAAAATGGGATGTTTCCTCACTTAAGAAAATTTGAAAAGTTTGCAAATGTATATTTCTGTTTCTAGGCTTGGAGACAGTCTTAGATGCAGATTTTCTTAACTAAAATGTGTTAAGAGGAAAGGTTCAGGTTCTTTTCTCCTTGGTGTAAAAAGTGCATCAGAAGAATCATATAATCCTATTATTACTGGGGTCTTTCCTTATAAAGGTCTTTCCCAAGATTATCAGTGAGATCATGGTCCTTCTTCTTCGCAAGACGTACTAAGGCTCTTTCCTCGGTCAGGATGTTCATCTTCTCACGCTTGTCTTCTTGGACCATTTCACACCTGCTTCCAGCTATCTGCTTCCCACAAATCAGTGTTTCCTTCCCGGTCCCCTAACAGTTCTATAATCTTTGTTGAGTTGGTTACTCTTTCTCTTTCCCTTTCATTTTTTCCCTCTCCCTTCTGCTCACTTACCTCTTCCTCTCTCCTTCTTCTCTACTACATTGCATACAAAACCAGGATTAAATCCTATCTGCAGTGTCTACAGTGAGTACTAGAGTTGCCAGTAATAGCCAAATAGTTCCACCCCACTTGGTAAAATTTAATTTCCATTGGTCTTCCAGCTCAGTTCTTAGGTATGACCTATGGTCTTTCTCCCCAGTCATAGTTCTTAGTAGCGATCTCCGTTACATGGCTGGGAATGGAAGAGGTGGTGGGTGGGACAAGAGTTCCACTACAGCGTACTCCTCTAAATTGTCACATTTTAACAATTTTTAACATAACAAATTGATCCAGCACTTGCTGGGTCTAGGACTATACATTATTAGAAAAAACAACAGGAACTATTGAGAAATTATGCTGTTGTTAGACTCATAGAGAAAACAAATGATGATATAGTTTTATAGGTGTCCTCCTCCTGCACACAGATTTCACTGGCCTTGGCCAGCCGCGGCAGCTCCCATCCTCCTATCCCTGCTCTGAGGAGCTTTCCTCCCATGCTTTCAAAATTGAATGCAATTCCCTCCTTTTCTCTCTGCTAACCCATCAAGCCTATCTATTTTCCAATCTAAGGATTTTGCTAAGATGCTCCTTGGGCCTGTAAAGAAGTATAGTTTCTATTCAAAGTAAATTTTAATACATAACTATGAAACCAAAGTTGTGGATAACATTTTCATCTCTTTTCTAGCCTTATATTTGGTCCGCTTAGTCTGTTAAAGACTGAGTAACGGGCAGGCCCCTCTAATTTTTATGGTGGAAAAAGCATGTCAGATAGACAAGGTCTTTTTCAAGAATAAAGAGAAAAGGAAGGACAGGGGCCTTTGGGCACTTGATTAGGCCCCACCAGAGAGGCTGCCTTTTCTTCTTTACGCCATCTTTGCATTCCTGAGGAGCACAGTAAGACAGGAAGAGGAAAGAGAGGGTGGAGGAGGTATAGTCCTCATGAAAGAAGTCAACACTGATCTGTTTGTAGGCCAGCTACTCTCTTTTGGGCTTTTCAAAATAAGGCAAATCACTTAATCCTAATCACAAGAAATGAATGTATAAACTGTTAATCAGCCAGGCTGGTACCTTATTCAGCTGTCAAAATTTTCTGCTTTCTGATGACATGGTGCTGGAGGTCATCAGAAAGAGATGACACAACACACCTGGATCTCATATCCCAAACTGAAGTGAAAAAACCAGACAGCGGTCTGGAGGGGCACTACTAACTGTGTCTCTTTATCCCTGAGTCCTGTCTGTTTAATTTGCATATTTTTGCAGGGTCTGAAAGAGCTGCTCTCCTCACAGAGTGGGAGACTGCATTTCCATGGTGGGTCTTCATTTGTCTAGTTTGAAAAAGGAGGAAGAAGATTTATAATTTTCTGATCTCTTACGAACAAGTATCCTTTGTGAGGCATGTGTACTTTTCAGTTATCTGCCATTCCTTTGGAATCTCAACGAAATGCAATTTTTGGAGACAGTTATATTTTTGTCTGAATAATAATAATTAATACTTGCCCAGTGTTAGCTACATACCAGGCACATTTAAGGACATTTTACACACATTGACCTGCAGTATTCAGGTTTCACTCTATTATTATTATTACTGTTATTTTACAGAAGAAGAAACTGAGGCCTACAAATAATTGTCCAAGATTAGAAAGCTAGTAAGTGGCAAGACCCGGATTTAACTTCAGGCAATATGCTGTTCACCATTGACTATATTATTATATAGATATGAAAAGAATATTTTACAGGTTATAAAATGTGTTCAAGTCTATATGACTTGCAGACAAAATTCAATTATGATATTTTTGAGATTTGGTCATGAATGGGGCTTGGGGTTAAACAACATGCCATTATATATCCAAAGAGGAAAAATTCATCTCTCATGTTACATTGCTTAGCATTTGGTCAGGGTTCTAAGACAAATATACAAAGCATAACACAGGAAGCAGAAAGAAATCACATGGTAGAAGTATAAGCAGATCACTGTGATGGTTCAAAGGAGGTACAAGATGTGATAGTCTCTGGTGACATTCAGTGTGGCTGTATTTTGTCTTTCCTTACAAGTTACAGATCCTATGTAATGTATTTTCCGATGTTCAATAAAGAAAGGAGGACATTATTGTCTATTTTGTGGCACGGAACAGGGCTCAATGCATCTGAGGTGTGTAATCCTCAATCATGAGTCTTATGTTGACTGTAAGTCTTGTGAAACATGCTTTAGTACTTGCCTGAACCCATAAAACTTGCCTGAAACAGAAGACAGTGATGGCTCATAAATTGCCCCTTACTTATTTACTTAAGGTAAATGCTCTGCCTAGCCTTCCTTGTTGAAAATTAGTTTCTGTTTTTCTCTGCTGCGCTGAGTCTTTGACTTCTCAAATTATAAAGTTGTGCAATACTTTCTGGTGTTTGAGACAAGAGTTCAGTTTGTTTCCTCTGCAGGTCCCTAGATACTTCTGACAGTTTCCAAACTGCACTACAGAGCAGAGTGTTAGGAGATAGCACACAAAAAGCCTACACACTTCGACTATCCCTGAGCAAAGGCACAATTATACTGGCTGTTATTGAGGGTTGTTTGGAGTTTTTGTTTTGTTTTGCTTTGATTTGTTGTCAGTTCTTTCAGACTCCAAACCCCAGAAGCCCTTTCACCCATACCCTCATGACTTGAGTCATGTGACAAAGACAAAGAAAACATTGTAACATAGAATTGGGAACTGTAGGGTATTTGAGGCAAGTGTAAATTACCAGGTCTGATTGAAGTATGGAGCAAATCAGTACATTAATTATGGTTATAGACTGGTGAAATAAAAGCTAGTATTTAGCTGTATTTTGTGACTCAACTTTTATGAGCTATTTTCATGTGAAGAAAGTTTTCTGAAAATAATATAATAAATATGTTTCTGTAATATATGAACTTGCTTTGAAGTTATAGAGTAAGAGGAAATAGAATTACATCTTGATTTTGAACCTAATTTATATCTGTATTCTGTTCAAAACTCATTTTTACCTAATAATTTAGTGTGTCCCTCACTTAATACTTAAATCAATTTAAATATAAATTTAGGTAAAACAGCTAGGCATGGTAGCACACAACTGTAATCCTAGCACTCAGAAACCCGAGGCAGGATGATCTCTGAGTTTGAGGCCAGCCTGGGCTACAGAGTGAGTTCAAGGCACAGTGAGACTCTGTCTCTGAAAAACAAAATTAATTAATTAATTTAGTTATTTACTTATTTAGGTAAAACGTAGGAGGCATTTGAAGGAGGTTAAATGTGTGACATTCCACAGTTAAAATTAGTTTGCATCATCTCTTTGTATTGTTTACCCTCTGCTTTCAGTTATTGCAAGCAAACAGAAACCAAGAGTTGACTCACTCAATTTCTGAGTCCTACTTCAAGGTGTTTGGTCTCCAAAGCATACAAGCAGCAGGAATAATCCAAGAACAATCCCTATAATCATCTCAGTGCAGTATTGCAGGATGTAAACATTCAATACAAACTAGGTTAGGATTCTGTTTCCTTGCCTCAGGGTAAATATTTTCTTCTTAGAGTAGAAGTATATAGTTGATTATATGAAGGAAATCTAGTTTTCTTTGTAAACAAAGCTGATTTAAAAACAGGATTTAAAGTTCATTATGACTTATCTTTAAAATCCTACTCTACTTAAAAACAACAGTAATTACCGATACCTGAAATATAATATAGTATAATGTTTATTAATACAATATTAACATGTTGAGGTATTTGAAACTTCAGTAAAATACAGTTACCGACCTTAGTCCTTTCTAGTATAATCTTTAAAGAATCTAAATGAGAAATTTGGGGGGAGAAACATCCTCATCCATGAATAAATTCACAATTTGAAAGGAATAAGCAGCTTGAGGTGTGATGGTGCAGACAGCAGGATCGGTAGCTATGAATTGTTAACAGTCACTGACAAAGTGAAGTGTATACAGAACCATCTTATTTTGAGAGTGAAAAGCATTTCTGTATCAGCAGAGTGTCTAACTTAATTGCTGTGTTCTCAGGAGTGACAGGCACTTCCGGTCTTCTTTGCTGAGTGGAATCACATCAGATGAAGACGGTGGATGGTGCCATGGGCCTCAGCAGGGAGGCAGGGCTGAGTGGACCTCAGCAGACACCAGTATGGGGTTGCCAGGGACCAGCAGAACAAGGGACACCAGGGAGGAGTGAAGTGGCAAAGGGCCCAGAAGCGCTGTGGGCGTCCTCCTGCCAGTATCGGGATGGTACTGTAGAACATGAAGAGAGGAATCCAGAACTGACTAGGCTTAAGTACCAAAGAGATAGTTATCTAAGTGGGACTGTATTGACATGGAAGCTAATACTTTAAACTGAAAGCGTTGAGAAGTGTTTTTATTGGAACATGAGCATGCTTTATGCTCTTGTTCTGCCTTCTGGGATGGGTGCACTTTGACCTTATTCACCTGCTTCGTAGAGTAAGTAAAGGTCACAGCACTGCTAGAGCCAAGGGGAAAGGTATCAAAGGCAAACTGCAGAGGGGAAGAAGTCGTGAGGTGAGGGAAAGTTTCTCCAGAGAGGCACACATGAGCCTTATCTCAGCATGATGAACCTGAGTGATGACAGTAAGCCCTAAAACAGTCCTCACCAATTTTAACTCAGTGCCTTTCAACCTGACAGCCCTCTCCAGCCACCCTTTTAATTGCCAGGCACCATCTGAAAGAGTGGATATAAACAAAGTAGGCCAGGTTGTTCTGATAAGAGAGAAATTTTGACCAGGAATAGATTTTGTGTTATTATCTAACAGCAAAGGAGATTCATACAAATCACAGAGTGGCTTGGCTCTTCGGGCAAGAGGAGACCACACCTCACCATTTGGAGCCATGGAAAGCCCTTGGTTCTATGAAGAACACAACTTTGTGACATCTTACAAAAATCCCCATGAAACTAGGGGAACACAAATGACTGCTTAATCAGCACAGGCTACATCCTAGGGAAAGGATAGGACGCGAGGGTACCCAGGCCTCCGACCATCTTAGGAAACTGGTTAGCTCATCAGATTCAGTCCCAGAAAGTTAAAGCTTTGAGCCCAAGTAGTCAAGGCCTCTGCAGGGCTGTGTCTTTTGCTCAGGGTCAGATTATTACACAATGCTTCTCATAACTGAGCCGGCAGATCTGGAAAGGCAAGAATGCTTAAAAGCACAACTGTCAAGCCTGGGAGACACTTTCCAGATGTGTCCTCAGTTTGAAGAGAACTTGCAAACTTTAACAGAGGAGCTCTGAGTGCCTGAGGTTGAGGGTACAGCTGGCAAGATTTATTATTGCCTAGACTCACCCCTGGCATTGCATGCTAACTAGAATTATTTGTTGATGGAAAAGTGCCCAAGAGCTATTTGTGTGTGCTCCTGTCACTGATGGGTGTAAATATGCTGAACATGAATTCTGAGAATTGTTTTGAGTTTGGGGGCCATTCTTTCCGGCCTAGGATATTGGCCACAGTTTGGTTTCTAAAGACAATAGAGAAAAGACATCTAAAACCTCCTGCCCCCTCCAACTCACATACACCTCCCTTTTCATCTCCTCCTTTCTTCATCAAAATGAAATTCTTTTTACAGTTTCTGCCATTGCTTCAATGTTTTTGAAGTCTGAATTTCAACCAGTGGCTGTTTGCTAACTTCTCTCTCACGTCCGTCAGTTCCTCTTCACTTGCTGTCTGACCGAGTCTGTTGAGGCTACTGTGTTAGGTGTTTGGGAAACAAAGTGCTGTCCTGGGTACAGAATCTCACTAAATCATTACACATGTGTTTGTAGTGGATTCTTCATAGAATGTTACACTGAATAAGTGTTGAAAATGTAAATTATGTAAAAGCGTCACCCAGCTGGGAAAGTACAGCAAGAATGAGGAGAAAGGGCACAACACTGCTTCCATCTCAGGGGTGGATTTCTTAGTGGCCCCATTTCTGTTACCAGTGAAATCCATTAGCAAAGCCTTAGCAAACAGAACAGGAAAGGGACATGTATCAGCGGGGCCAATCAGCCCCACCCCCAGCTGAGACAGACAGAACCCACGGAAACCTCTTAGGGTCAGGGAGTATGTGGAAATTTAAGGTGGGAAGAAGACAAAGACCCAGTGACTCTCCTCAGAGAGACCCAAGTGCCACCTCCCACTGGCGAATTCAAATAGGATTCAGTGACCAGCACTCAGAAGTGTAAACTTCATCATAGTTTTTCAATTGTAGTGACAGAAAACTTGAATTATACCTTATGTTCACATATACAAAATACATACATTTCCAATAGTATAAACTTCTGGTATCTACTTCCTGATGTAAGCATTCAAATCAGTGCATTCCCCTCAGAGAAAATCTAATGTAGTATTTTAGCGTTTTAATTTTGGGCAGGGTTGGAGTCAAACCCAGGGACTCTTGCTTGCTAAACAAACATTCTACTACTGAGCTAAATCCCCAGCCTCCCTGATGTAATATTTAATGACCCAAGAGCAAACTGCTAACTACATCAAGGTATTTATTTATTTTGGGAAATTTGTATTTTTCTTTTTTTTTGGTATCAGGAATCAAACTCAGGACCTTGCACTTGCCAGGCATGTGCTTGTGCCACTAAGCTATATCCCCAGTGAAATTTGGATTTTTAAAAGTTTGTTTTGGGTAGACCTTTTAAAGATGGTGTCCCATCGACTCTGCATACACACACACACACACACACAAAACCACTTGATTTCTTATTAAAACAAATACTGGCAGTACAGAAAGTTTATATATGAGCATGCATATATACTTTTTAAAACATAACTCAATATCACATCAAAAGCAGAATGTGGAAACCTGTTCAAACGGTGTAGTCAACTTTACTGAAATGTATAAAAAAATCTAAATGTAATAAAATAAATGTGGGTATTGACAAGGAAACATTCATCAGGTCCCAACAAGAAATAACACACTCAAAGTAGACTGTGCAAAGAGGAATTATTTTCAAAGTAATTATGTACAAAGGTGTGGAAAGGTGTTGGAGAGCCATAGGAGATAGTGCAAGGGTCCTGAAGGGGACAAAAGTAGAGAGGTGTAGCAGAACCCAGCGGGAGACCATTGCATGGAGAAAGTTGTCTTGAGAAGCAGTGACCTTAGAGCAAGGGACACAGCCAGCTGCATAGGCAGAACCTGAGGATTTTGTAGTGGGGGAGCAGTAAAAAACTAAATGCAAGAGTCCTCCCCTAGATAACCCCCCGTGGAGGTTAACTTGCTGTGGTTTCAGTTACCTACAATCAGACATACTAAATAGACAATTTAAAAAATAAGCCATTCATATAGTTTCAATTGAGTGCCGTTCTGAGTTGTATAATGAAATCTTAGGCCATCCAGCTCCATCTTGCTTAGGGTGTAACCCTCCCTTTGTCCAGTGTATCCATACTGTGTGCACTGCCCACCTGTCAGTAACTTCATAGCTGTCTTGGTTATCGGACTGTCATGGCCTCATGACATGGTGTGAATCATAGTGTTTGTGTCCAAATAACTTATTTTACTTAGTAGTAGCCCCAAAGTGCAAGTGCAGTGATGCTGGCAATTTAGATTCAACAAAGAGAAGCCAATAAAGTGCTTCCTTTAAGTGAAAAGATGAAAGTTCCCAAATTAAAGACAGAAAAAATTATGTGCTGAGGTTGTAAAATATATAGAAAAATAAATATCCTACATGTGATACTGTGGAAAAGGAAGAAGAAATCCATGCTAATTTTGCCTCTGTCTATGGTTGCAAGCATTTACTGGGGGGCTTGAAATGTATCCTCTGTAGATAAGGACAGACTGCTACATCCTGATCTTCTGTTGGCCTTTCCATGGGCCAAATCCAACCAATAGGCAGAGTGCATGGTCCATGGGCAGAGAGGGTAAAGAAAGGACAGGTATAGGCCTGGAGGGCAAGCAAAACACAAAACATCCTCTCTAAGTTAAAGAAGCGTCCCTCCACGATGTGCAACTCTCTATACACTGGAAGATTAAAGACTCTTCATTCTAAGGAATGCATAATGTCATTCTGTTTGTCAACTCGGTAGATCTGGTATCACCTAGCATATTTCAGAGCTACTCGGCTACCTTGCCAGAAACACCTACAGAAGCTAATTAACAATGGATCCTTGTTAACACATACAGATTTGGTATTATTAGGCTAATTAAAAGAACTTTAAGTCTCACCTCCTCCTTCTACCAATTCATTTCATATCCTAGTCAAAGTAAATTAAACCCATTAATCAAAGTGGTAAAAATGATAGAAGGTACAGGATATAGGCAGAACTAAAAGACTAACAGCCCTCATTATGCTTAATTTTGTTCCCCAGTAAGGGATAATAAATTCAAATTGCAACATCACAATAAAACATTTAATTATTCAAGAGCAGAGCAGGACACATTATAATTAGCTCCCTATTATGCGTCTTCATTTAGGTGGCAATAGATGCAATTTAGTAGTCCAGCCAGTCTTAAGCTAAAGATGTTCAGTGAGATGTCACTGCTCAGTCACCATGGCAAATGTCCTCCCTATGTAGAGTTTGCCTTAGGACGTGGGCAAGTAGCCGCTGAAGGGGTGGTGCTGGGTCAGTCACTCTCTTCAAAAGACGTTGGTTTTGTGTTGGGCAGAGCTCTGGGCGGTGGAGTTCCAACAGTGAATAGTCAAAAGGGCAGGGCCTCCTCGCATGGGCTTTACAAGAGGACTGGCACAAAATCCACATTTTGTGTCTTGGCCTTGAAGCTCTCCATTCTAAACTACTTCTCAGACAGTATCTCCTACCACCTTCCTTGCTTGCTGCGTTCCTGTCACCAGACCTTTTCCTGCCCCTCATATGTGCCAACCCCACTCTTAGTGTAGGGCTATGCATTTCCTCCTCCATCCATCTAGAACTCTGTTCTGCCCAGCTGCAGATGAGTGTCCTTTCCATCGTTATGTTCTCTGATGAAGACAGGGTTGTCCTGACTGCCGCCTCATCTAGAGAAGCTCCCATTACCCCACTTTCTTTAATGTTCTTCACGGCTCCAAGAACTGTTAATTACTGTTTCTCCCTCCGATCCTCAGGCTGATGAGAATAAAATGGAAGCCCCACAAATGAAAGGATTTTGCCTTTCTTCTTCATTACCCTCTCAGCGTGTATGCAGCCCGGACACAGCAGGTTCTCAGTAAATGTCTGTGATTGCGGAGGACCAGATTTTCCACAGGTAACACCAACACTATGTCCCACACCCTGTGTATTTCTTGAAGCCTAGTCACATTCTCATTAAGAGATGTGACTAATTCCTCACCCCTTCATGCTATGGTGGTGGGCTTTGAACTAACTTGTGACCAATAGTGTGTGACTGACATGCTACTGCATAACTTCAGAGACTGTGTCATAGAAGCTGGAACTTCTTGCCTTTGGAGTCCTGATGAAGGTGCATGGAGAGGCCCTGAAACTATTGGAAAACGATCTGCTCACCCTGCCATTTGCCCACTCTATATTCTCCTAGAGTTAGTGAATAACTTTTAAAGTACAGCTTAGTACTTCCAGCCTGTATCAGGATAGAGAAAATACATAATTAAGATGGAGGACTATGTTTTGGAGAACTATATCTCTAAGGAGAAATCAAATATTCCTGAAATTTTTCAATAGCAATTGTCCTCAATACAATACAGATTGTTATACTATTTATGAAGTAATAATTATCTCTGACAGTATAATATATAATATTCTTTTACCAGAACATAGAAACTCTTTCCTCTGTCACTTGTGCTAATCAGTTTTCTGTTACTATATCAAATACCTCAGATAAATCAGCTTTTAAAGAGGAAAAGGTTATTTTGGCTCACAGTTAAGTTGGTCCACACTCATCTGGCCTAGTTGCTTTTGGGGCAGAAGTGAGGCAGGAACGTATGGTGAAGCAGCAGTGTTTACTTCATTGGCAAATGGAAAAGAGAAAGAGACTGGGACCCCACAACCCTCTTCAAGGACAGATATTGAATGAGGTGAGCCCCAACTCCCGAAATCTTCTACCACCTTTAACCAGCACCACGGTGTGGTGGATTGACAACTGGTGGTCAACTTATAACTCCCAGCTGAACAGAGTAAGCGTGGTGCTGGGTGTGGGAGGCCCACCTGAAGACTATTGCCAGCAGCATAAGAAGCAGAACTAGAGAAGAAGGGAGGCTGTGGGGAACACAAAAAGGCTGTTGAGAGCTGGTAGAAGTTACAAGGAGCTGTCGGTTGTTTTGGAGAGGCTTATCGTGCTGGATTTCCTGATGAACTTCGTTGTTTTCATCCTCCAAGGAGTTTGGAATCTTGTTGTCTCTGAGAATGGCTTTTGGTTCACTTTGGGAGGGCTCTGGTCCTCACTTTGAGCATCTCTTCCTGGCTCCAGGGGTGAAGATGGTGCACTGGCAGTCTCCTGGAGAAGCTTGCTATGTTGGCTTTCCTGATGGGAACTTGGTTTTCCTGATCATCACAGGAGCTTGGGACCTCACTGTTGCTGAGGATGGTTCTGGTATATTTTAGGGGAGCTCTGGTTCTTCTGAGTATTGCTTCCTGGCTCCTGTGCAGATCCCTCAGCCTGCTAGCACAGATCCTTTATCCTGCTAGCACAGACTTCCTAGATTCCATCACTGACCTTTGGGCCCTCCCAGCACAGATCTGTGAAAAACGCCTTCATGAGACATTGTTGTGGGCTCTGGGCCTGCAGCTGAACTCATGGGGGACATTGTTATGGCTCTAAGTATTCAGCTGGACTCAGGCAGGACATTGTCATGGAATCTAGGCCCTCAGCTGGATTCCTGGCTTATAGTGTGTGGACAGATTTCCTGTACTCTCTTGTATATGATTCTTTGGGTGACTAATATAAATAATCTTATAAAAGATGTGTGCTGTATTATATTGTTCCCCTTACAAAACATCCCCCAAACCACAACACACAGTCTGGGTCCCAGTCTTTCATACAGGAGTCTATAGGGGATATTCCAGGTCCAAATGGTGGAACAAATTAATACTTTTTCAAGGTGGTCATCACTCAGCAGTCACTAGTATTTTCTCCTGCTAAATGTGGCCTTGCACTCCTTTTCAAACTTTCCTTAACAATCATCATGGTTGGCACTCAAGCGTCTTGCCATGCCAACCTTAAGGAGACCCCAGAATATCCCCCAAACACATGGCACATTATAATCACTCCTCAGAATCTACAACCCCCTTCTCTAGGATTTTTGCAGTGATCTTAGGGACAGCGTCGGAATGGTGCAAGCTGAAAGTGCTTGGTTTTTTCTGATAAAAGCTTATGATTGATTGATTATAGTCCTGAGGATCAAAACTTGGAGCCTCTTGCCTGATAAGCAAGCAATGCTGCCCCTGAGCTATACTCACAGCCCAACTCTTCTTCAGTTCTGTGAGAAAAAGTTTCCACTCCTGATGAGGAAGGCAGCCTTGGTCTATGGCATTGGAACATCTTGCTATTTGATAGGTAGTCATGGAGATCCCTACTGACAAGAATGTGCCTGCATAACTGCAGTGTTGGGGGTGCTCAGAACTTTTCTCAGTTGGTTGTACAGGGCAGAATTGGATTGTTAATTCTGCACAGTTTTCTTTCACTCACAATTTCGTCATGTTTTGTGTCTCTTGTTTTCATCTACATACACACAGTATGTGCTATTATTACCCGCAGACATGGGCCTGGTTACTTCCAATCAAACTGAGGAAATATCAGCACATTTAGCCATAGGCATTTATTTATGTCCTCAAATACTGCTTCAACCAAGCAGTCTTTCCCACTTTACTAAGAGGTTAGTGGTCACTCTTTCAAAACTACTCCACTGGTTGATATCTCTTAAGAAAGTCCATTATGAGAAATGATGTAATTATTTCTGCAATTTAAGTTCTCCATTTATACTGAATCTCCTTGAGGGCAGAACCATTTCTGACTCATCTATTCTTCCCCTGTGGAGCCTGGTAAAATGACAATTTAGCAGCTCCAAAATATCAATGTTGCAATTCTGCTTAAATTTCTCCCAATTCACACCCACAACTCCCTTTGCCAGAAGTCTATTTGGAACCTGAGCAAGAACACATACTGGAGAACCACTCTGACTGGTGAGCTATGGTTCTTTACTGAGGACAGCAGTAAGTCATTTACCCCCAATAGGTATTTTTTTGGCTAGAAATATAAAAATACTTTTTTGCCACAAAATTTGGAAGAGTTGCAAATGACATTTAGTATCAAAGGTCCAAAAAGCCTAAATATATTGAAATGTGAAGAATAGTCTTATGTGAAAAGAAATTAATCTTCTAACCTGTCAATAATGTTCCTAGTAAGAGAATATTGGACTATTTACCTGCCCATGTTTTAAAAAGCCTTGCTATTTTCACTTATTCAAGGCCCAACACTAACTAAAAGATTTTCCTATCAGTGAGTCAGGAAGCTTAGTGTGTCCGAATTGCCTGGAAGATGGATTAAAATGCAGATTGTGCTGCTCTACTCTTAGAGTTTGTGTATCAGTAGCTGTGCAGTAAGACTGAAAAATTGCATTTTCTTTTACAGTTTTCTAGCTGATATAGACATTTCAATTTTAGAACTACTGATTTGGACAAATTTGAGCTCATACCATAGTTAACATCTTCTGTGCTCTACATTAACCCTGTCTTTGTAGATGAGGAAGCCAAATTAGAGAGGGTTAACTCTATAACTTGTTCAGAGTTATACAACTAGGATTTAAACACAGGCATCGTGAGTATGGTTAAATTTAAGAGTAGAGAAATTCATTTGTTTGGGCAGCGCACAGAGAGGGTAAAGTGAGGGTTTGTGAGGTTGCTGTTTCTCAGCTGTATGATCTTGAGAAAGTTAAAATTTCTGAGGCTCTACTTCCTTAAAACGGTGATAACAGTCATTTCTCACATGAGTGTTGTGAAGGGGAATGAAAGAAAGTACAAAAACCGTTAGAATGTTCTAGGCACAGAACAGGGCAAACACAAGTCATCAGAGTTTATTTTCTAATGAAAGAGCCAGGCAGAGACAGACCTGTGAAGATGTAAGTAATTCAGAGCCCTGGGAGTGCCAGGAAATAACAGAGCAGGGGGATGACCTGGAGACAGGGAGTAGGGATGGGAGATCTGAGAAGACCCTCCAAAAATAATACCCAAGCTGAGATGTGAATGACGAGAAGGTGACAGCCATGTAAAACTAGAGAATGAGTGTTCAAGGGAGAAGCAAGAGCAGGTACAAAGACATCGTAGCAGGAATAAACATTTCTTGCCCTAGAAACTGAAAGAAAGTCAAATATATTGGAGTGTAGGGAGTGGGCTAGGGTGAGGAGATAAGGAGAAGAAGGGCCCCCCCAGAGATGGTAGCAGTGATTACAGCTGACCTCCTAAGATAAGGTGAGGGATATGCGCTGTATTCCAGGAACAGTGAAAGGTACTGGGAGGGCCCCAAGCAAGGGAGTGACTTCATTGGATTTGTATTTTTAATACAACAGTGTAGCTACTAGTTAAAAAATCGATTGTGTTAAAGGGAGAGTGGATACACACAGACCAGTTACACAACTGCACTGTGTACCAGATGGTTCATTCTAGGCAGGTGGCCAGAGGGAGAAGTGGATGGATCCAGATTACCTAGGGCTAGCAAATAGCATGTTTTAACAATAAGGTAAAAGGTGACCCAATCTGATACAACAAGGGTAGCTAAGTTAGAGACACGTAGAGTTTAAAATGAAAGGTTCTGTTTTGGACATGTAAGATAAATTATAATGGTCTACAAGGAACCTTTGGTGGGTGGATGCAGATGTACTCATGCATTTAATTGTGGTGTTTGTTTCATTAGTGTAAATACAAGCTAAAACTCATCATCCTGCACCCCTTAAATATATGCAGCAAGCCAATCACACTCCCAATAAGTCTGTATTGTGAAAAGCTACAGTAACAAAAACAAAACAGTGAGATGCTTCTTTACCAAACAGGGCTATCAAGTAGGCTGTTCAATGTGAGTTTGGAAATCAGAAAGGGACATCTCAACGGACTTTTCTAGACAACTTCAGACAGTAAAAGACTGACCTTTTCCTTCTCCTTTTTTCTCATGAGAATTTTATTTTATTTAAACTGACACAAATAATTATATACATTGGTGGATTAAATGTAATGCTTTATAGTTGTATACATTGTATAATGATAAATCAGGTCAATGATACTTGTATACATTGCATAATGATGTCAGAGCAATTAACTTGAACATTTCTCACTTCTTAGTGACAAGAACATTCAGAATCCTCTCTTCCAGCTATTTTAAGAGACGAACTTTTCCACCATTTGGTACCAGGGCTCAGCTTGGATGAAGGAGCCCAGAATTAGAAGCTAGAACATTTGAGTCCTAGTTCCTGTCAGCTGCTGGATAGCTGTGGAACCTGAAATATGCCACTTGATCTGTCTGATCATATTCCGCATCAGTACATAGGAAAACCAGATCTGACTGTGGGGAGGGTAAAAGAGTGCTGTTGTAGAAGTGTTGGAAAAGTTAAAAATGCTCCACAAATCTTGTTGGCTGTATTATTCAATAGAAAAAGTCTTCAAAGATGTGGTGATTTAGAGAAGCCTTTGGTCAAAATTTAGACTACAAGAGGAAATGTGAATAAAACTAATCATGTGACAAGATGAGAGAATATTAAATAGCATTTATTTTATGGCCAGAACCCAAGGCTTTTCTGTCCTTTGAGTCATGAGGAAAATAGAACTTAGAGGTTCTTTGGGTATGAAATGTATCCAAAGTCACTGACTATAAAGCACACGTGATCTTGTGCCTTTTAAAAACATCACTAAATTATTATCATGAGAACAACGGAGTGAGAGGGGATAATCAATATTCTGGATGTTCCACGAGTGTGATTTCTCTCTTTGGAAAGACTGTTCTGCAAGATTTACTGTCCTGTTTAGGTATGTTTAAAAATAAATAAGACAGTGCTGAGCTTTGGAGTTAGGAGTAGCAGCCAGTCATACAAAGACCCCTTAATCACTTGTTTAAATTGCAGGGTCTCCAACCTTCCAAATTAATGTCTGAGATCTTGACTTGAGTCACGAAGTGAGCTATCAAGTCCGCCATCCCAGCCTTGGAAAGACTGTGATGCAAATGCTCGAAAGGTTAAACACATGCACATAAACTTACATACAAGTTAACTGAGTCCATAAAAGAACTACATGACACAGAGAGAATCCAACATGAACAGGGAAAAAGCATTCATTTACTTCACTACTAACAGTGCTACAATTCTTTAAAAATAGAAATCACATTATCTGCACATTTAACATAGATATGTGGTCTCTAATTTTCCCACTTCTTGAGGTAAGTAAAGAAAGATCCAGTAGGGAAAACTGGCTTGGTTGACTTATTATGAGATGATTCTGTAGACAAAAATATTACCTATGTTTAATGAGTGATTTAAAGAAAGTTCTAGGGTAGTTTTGAATATACATCATTTCAATTTAAATAAACCATGAGCAACGAACTCTGCCTGGGTGGTGCAGCTATAGATGGCTCATCTGCTTTGTTCAAGCCTACGCATGTAAAACAGCACAGAGTAGGTGCTCAACAAATGACAGCTGAGACAGTTAGGAGTGGCTCCAGTAGCCAAGGGATCAGTGTAGGGTTCTAGTCATAGATAACACGGCTAAAGAAAGATCTCTTTGAACAGGTATCAAAGGTTTCTCTGTGGCCACAAAAAGCTCCTACTCATGGCGGTTGCAAGGTTTTAAGCACCATAATTAAGGAGTTTTCCTGAATAATTAAACAGGTTTAGAATTCGGTATTCATTCTTTAGAAGACTATTCCTATGGGGATAATAAATGGTCACTTACAGAGGGCTAGTTCTTTGTTCAGGCTGTAATCTCATTGCACGAATATCCTACTTTCTGGGTTTTCTTGTAAGTGGAGCTATTCATTTATCCTACAAATTGTCCAATTATTAATTTTTAGTACAGTTTAAGCTAAAGAAATAATGGAAATTTTAGATTATAGGAAATTTGTAGTTTTGTCAAGTTTTGGGCTAAAACACAGCAAGAAGTCTGCTCTACATGGTTTATTAATATAATATTAACATCAGAACAATTTAGATTAGCTTTTAAGTGTTAAAGGTAAAAATGTCCTCCTTTACTTTCTCCGTATGAGTATATTTAAAGATTTCTGTAAGTGTATAGAATTACATGTAATTTTGATTTTGCTTGCTTATTGTTTTCTTACGGAGATAGGGATCGAATGCAAAACCTTGCACATGCTAGGCAAAGGCTCTGCTACTGAGCTATCCACTCCCTGCAGCCCTTTGGTTGCTTTTTTAACTCTGTGTTTGCCTGAGTTTTATTATCCAAAACTGTTTCCTTTGGGAAATACTGAACCAAGGGTCGGTAACTGTATGCACCTACGGTACCATGTACCATGTTGTACCCTTTGTACAAACCCTATGGGTTACAGTGCATTCCTATTCAGCACCTTATTCTATTGTTAGTCTAATAAACAATATCCCAAGCTAACAGAAATAGAAAAGTAGGGTAAAACTATACAGTTAGGGACATTCTCTGAAATAGTAGGAAATGTGCAAAACCCGAGCAGCAAAATAAATTGAAGCCCAAGGTTTCTCTTCTCTTCTCCTGTGTCACTCCCCACATTTTCCTCATTCTTTCTTGGTAGAATCTGCCAGGAAGCTTTCCTCCTTCAGAAGTGATGCAGACTGAAGCTACACCTTGCTCCTGGGACTTCCTGGGACTGGTTTTCGTCCCGTGATATAATACAGAGAGGGTAAGGGTAGTGGCCCTTAGAAGGCATTCTGTGGGCCCCCTGGGCGCAGGGCTCAGGTCTTGGGATGTATCTATCACTACCCGGCGGGAGGACTCGTCAGTTATCCGCCTTGAGGTTCAACTTCAGCTTCTGAGGCTGCTTTCTCTAACGTATCAGTCAGCAGATATGTTTATCAAAAGGACCCAGAAAATCGATGCGGTAACATTATTTTGATAAAATATATTATATATATGGAAATATAAAGCATCTCACAGAATAATAATAAAGGCAACAACCATATATTTAGCACCTACTTTACAAAGCAGACTGCTGCTGCTGCCCATCTGCCAGGACCCTTTCCCTGAAGCATCAGTTACCCTAACATTTGTAGTACTCGCCACCTTGCTTTCTTTACAGTGTTACCACCTAAGCATGTATTTCTAAGCACCATGGCATTTCCTCTTTGCAATAGCATATATAAGTGGAACTATAGATATGTATTCTTTTATTATGTTCTCTATTCATCCACCTCATGCATCATTGTATTTTCTTCATTTGTACTGCATAATATTTCACCATGTGAATATAGCCCAATTCATTAATTTATTCTATCTCTAAGAAACATTGGGTTTTTCAATTTTTATTTTGTTTTGTCTTTACAAGCAACATTTTTTGAATATCTTCTGTTGCATATGGAAGTTTTCCTAGGACATAGATATAGAAATAGGGTTTCTAGGTGCTAGGGATTGAGTGTTTCATCCCTCCAAAATTCAAATGTTCCAACCCTCATCGTGCAGGTGATGGCATTATGATTGGGGGGGTAGGATTAATGCTTGTCTTTATAAAATAGGGCCAACGAGCTTTACTGCCTTCTACATGTGAAGACACATTTGGAAAGCACTGTGTATGACAGAAAATGAGCCCTCACTAGACAACAACTCTCCTTGCTCTTGGAATTCTCAGCCTCCAAAACTGTGAGAAATAAGTTGCTGATGTTCACAGTCTCTCCAGATCTAGTTTGTTATAGCAGCCCAAGCAGACTAAAACCCTGGGCTGTACATATGTTTACATATGTTAATAGTCCATTGTCTTCTAGCTAGTACTGTCAAAGAGTATTTTTTAAAATATAAAATATCTCATGTTTTTTCTTATAGACCCGAAGTGTAAATAAAGAGCCAAATAAAAGATCAATAATAGCAAACACTGAGATAGAACTTTTGCAAGGGAATCAAAAGGTGGAGACAGGGAGAGGAAGGGGGACACCAAAAGAATTAAGATGTGTCCTGCACATGTACCAATTACTCACATTGAACCTAATCATAATGTATCACAAACATGTACTAATAAAAGTAAAAACAAAACTATAAAATTATGACTCCCCATTAAATGTAAAAATAAAACAATAGATTTTGACTCATCCATCAGTGAGGAAACCTTTAAGTGTTACAACCAGTTCAAAGGGGAATCCAGGACTTCTGGGATGATGGCGACCAGGTGAGCAGCAAAGGAAGGATCCTCGCTGATAGAGTCCCGCAGCTCATGACAGGCTTGGCGAGTGCGAATGCCGGGACCTCGGCTGGGAAGTTCAAACTGAACGTGTTTCTCTGCGCTGCCAGAAACACGGCGGGTCGGACCAAATTGCCATGGCGAGATGTGGGAAAGACTGGAGCGCTGGGAACCAGAGATGCTCGGTGCAGCGGACGGGTGGCGGCTCGGCTGGGTCCGAGCGCCCCAGGGGCACAGGTGACTCAGTCCCTCCTGCCTCCTGACCCTGCGCGGCTAGCCAGCAATGGCGGCCAAAAAATCGGCTTTTTAGCAACTGCAGCACGGGGCGGTCTCGGAACCTGCGCTCCTCGGGCAGGCTCCGCAAATCCAACTGACGAAATGGGATCCCGCTCCGGTCCTGGCCCCACCGCCAAAGCCCTCAGTGGCCTGCAGTCCGCGGCCCAGCATGAGGAGCACAGAGGAGTGGAGCATCCCGCTCCCTCCCCCAGACCTGGAGAGTGGGAGAATTGGCAGGCACGGATTCAGAAACGGGTGAGCTATCTCCGCGCCACGACCAGATCACCGAGTGGGGGAGGAGATCTGTCCCCATACCTGCAGGGAACCCTGGGCGGGCAGGGGAGCGGATTTACGTGCCCCACCCAGGTCTCCCGGTAGGGAGTAGCCCACCCCACAAACCAGCACCTGAGCAGCCTTTTAAACAGAACTCTCAGCAGAAAGCTTAAGGGACATTCTCCCGAAGAGAAGGAGACATTGGAGCAGCCTTTGCAACAGACCCTTGCCTGGTGAACTGCCTGGGTAATTTATTGCTCAGTATTTCGAATCTGTTATCCAAAAATGGGAAGACAGAAGAACAAAACACAGTCTTAGAACTCAACCCCACCCAGAACAAGTCCTGAATGTGAGGATATAGGGGAACTAGGAAGCCACATACCTGCAAAGTCTGAAACGACTGCATCCGAAATAATGAAACAACTCCAACAGGCCATAGAAGAGCTTAAAGCAGAAATAAGCCACATACCTGCAATAATCTCTCAGACAAAAAATGAACTGAAAACTATAATGGAAGAAATGTTCTGTACACATACAGGAGAAATAGATAAAAGATTAGAAGAAAGTAGGAAACAAATGGAAACGTTACAAGAGCAATTTAGGAATGAATTACCAAGAATGAAACAGACCCAAAGAGATTGCCAGGAATTGAAAACTTCCATTGAAAGCTTGCAAAACCGCTTAAATGAAACCGAAGATAGAATTTCAGACCTTGAAGACAGCATGGCAGCTTATGAGCGTAAAAGGAAGGATCTCATAACCTTCGGGATCTCAAAAACCCAAGAAAAATCAATCCAACAGCTGCAAGATGAGGCAAAACGAAACAATATTCAAGTAATAGGAGTCAGTGAAACAGCAGGAGACAACTCAAATGATATAAAAAGAATATTTGCTGAAATAATAGCAGAAAATTTCCCAAACAAGGTAAAAGATACTGAAGTACAGTTCACCGAGGCATATAGAACCCCAACGACCCATAACCCAAGGAAAACCACACACAGACATATAATAGTCAAGATCCCAGATAGCCAGCAAAAGAACACAATATTAAAAGCTTCTAGAGAAAAGAAACAGATCACCTATAAAGGAAAACCCATCAGAATCACAGCAGACTTCTCAACGGAAACCCTGAAAGCAAGAAGAGCTTGGAACGAGATATTACAGATTCTGAGACAAAACAACTTCCAACCCAGACTGATGTATCCTGCAAAACTATCCTTCAAATTCAATGGAGAAATAAAATATTTCCACGACAAAGAACAACTGAAGAGCTTCATGAGTGCCAAACCAGCATTGCAAACAGCACTAAAAGATATTCTAGACAGAGAAAAAAAGAGACCACAATCCCAAGAACAACGATAGAAATAATCCCCTAAACAGAACAAGTAAGTAAACAGACACCAAAAGAAGGAAAACAACAACAAGTAAATAACATGACTAGAATAAGCCAACATATAACCATTATAACCATTAATGTAAATGGCCTCAATTCACCAGTCAAAAGGAAAAGATTGGAACAGTGGATAAAGGAGCACAATCCAACGATATGCTGTATACAGGAAACACGTTTTACTCAAAAGGAAATCCACAGGTTGAAAGTTAAAGGCTGGGAAACAATTCTCCATGCAACAGGTCCCCAGAAAAAAGCAGAGGTAGCTATTATGTTTGCAGACAATGTAAACTTCAAACCAAAAACAATCAACAGAGATAAAGAAGGCCATTACATACTAGCGAGGGGAAAGCTGCAAGAGGAAGAGGTAACAATCCTAAACATTTATGCACCAAACAAAGGAGCACTTAACTTTACAAGTCAAATCTTAACAGACATGAAAAATCAAATAACTAATAACACTATTGCAATAGGAGACGTAAACACCCCTCTGATGCAAAGAGATAGGTCAACTGGACAGAAACTCAGTAAAGAAATAATAGACCTGAACCAAAAGTGTGAACAAATGGAATGAGTAGATGTATACAGAGTGTTCCACCCCACAACATCAGAATACACATTTTTCTCAGCTGCACACGGGTCCTTCTCTAAAATAGACCACATTCTAGCCCATAGAGCATATCTACCTAAATCCAAAAGAATTGAAATTATCCCATGCATATTATCAGACCACAGTGCAATGAAATTGGAAATTAATAACAAAGAGATCTCTAAAAACAGCATAAACACTTGGAAATTAGACAACAACTTCCTGAATAACCAATGGGTCACACAAGAAGTTAAAGAAGAAATTTAAAAATACCTACAAATAAATGAAAATGCAAGTACAATCTACCGAAATCTGTGGGATGCAATGAAAGAAGTCCTCAGAGGGAAATTTATAGCAATGAACTCATATACAAAGAAAACAGAAAGAGAGCAAATAAACAACCTAATGCTACACCTCAAACTCTTAGAAAAAGAGCAACAAGCCAAACCAAGAGCCCAAAGAAGGGAGGAGATTATAAAACTCAGGGCACAAATTAATGCAATTGAGATGAAGAAAACTCTACAAAAAAATTAGTGAATCAAAGAGTTTATTCTTTGAAAGAATAAATAAAATTGATAAACCCCTAGCCAACCTTATCAAAAAAGGAAGGGAAAGATCTCAAATTCACGCAATAAGGAATGAAAAAGATGAAGTCACTACAGATCCCACAGAAATCCAAAAGATCATTAACACCTACTTGGAAAATCTGTATTCCCATAGGATAGAAAATACAGAAGAAATGGACAGATTCCTAGAAAGGTACAAATTAATAAAATTGAATCAGGAAGACGTAAAAATCCTGAACAACCCAATATCAATTAATGAGATTGAAAACGTCATTAAAAACTTACCCACAAAGAAAAGCCCAGGCCCTGATGGATTCACAGCAGAACTCTATGAAACATTCAGAGAAGATTTAATGCCAACACTCTTCAAACTCTTCAATGAAATTAAAAAGGAAGCAACTCTCCCTAACACATTTCTGGAGGCAAGTATTATACTGATACCAAAACCAGAGAGGGACACAACCAAGAAAGAAAACTATAGGCCAAACTCTCTAACGAACATAGATGGAAAGATACTCAACAAAATACTGACAAATAGGTTACAGTGAATCATAAGGAAAATTATACACCACGACCAGGTAGGATTCATCCCAGGAAGGCAGGGATGGTTCAATATTCGCAAATCAATAAATGTAATACATCATATTAATGCAGTCAAAGACAAAAACCACATGATCATCTCAATAGATGCAGAAAAGGCTTTAGATAAAGTCCAACATGCATTCATGTTAAAAACCTTAGAAAAAATAGGAACAGATGGCCTCTACCTCAATCTGATCAAAGCCATCTATGACAAACTAACAGCCAACATCATACTAACTGGAAACAAACTGAAAACTTTCACTTTAAAGTCAGGAACAAGACAAGGATGTCCATTGTCACCACTCCTATTCAACATAGTTCTGGAAGCACTAGCCAGAGCAATTAGACAAGAGAGAGAAATAAAAGGAATAAGAATAGGAAAGGAAGAAGTTAAATTATCACTATTTGCAGATGACATGATACTATACATGGAGGATCCCAAAAACTCCACAAGAAAACTCCTGGAATTAATTGACAAATTCGGCAGCGTAGCCGGATACAAAGTCAACACCCAAAAATCAATAGCATTCCTATACATGAACAACAAACAGACCGAGAGAGAAATTGAAGATACCATACCTTTTACAATAGCAACCAAGAAATTGAAATACTTAGGAATCAATCTAACAAAGAATGTGAAAGATTTATTCAGTGAAAACTACAGTACTCTGAAAAAGGAGATCGAAGAAGATTTCAATAAATGGAAAAACATACCCTGCTCATGGTTAGGAAGAACTAACATTGTGAAAGTGGCGATACTACCAAAACTGTTGTACAGATTCAATGCAATTCCCATTAAACTACCATTAGCATACCTCACAGGCCTAGAGAAAATACGCCTCAAATTCATCTGGAACCAGAAGAGACCCAGAATAGCAAAAGCAATCCCGGGTAATAAGGACAAGTCAGGTGGAATCACAATCCCTGACCTGAAATTATACTACAAAGCAACTGTAATAAAATCAACCTGGTACTGGCTAAAAAACAGACCTGAGGATCAATGGAACAGACTGGAAGATGCAACCACAATGAAAAACCTACTCAGCTACCTAATATTTGACAAAGGGGTCAACCAAACTCACTGGAAAAAAGAAGGCCTGTTTAATAAATGGTGCTGGAAAAACTGGCTTGCCTCTTGCCGAAAACTGAAAATAGACCTAAGTCTATCACCATGCACCAAACTCAGGTCAAAATGGATCACAGACCTCAATATTAAAACAGAGACTCTAAATCTACTGGAAGAGAAAGTAGGTAAAAATCTTGAAGACATAGGAGTAGGCACAGAGTTCATGAACAAAAATGAAACTGCTGGGGAAACACTTCAAAGAATCAAAAATTGGGACCTCATCCTACTGAAAAGTTTTTGTACATCTAAAGAAATCACCAGCAAAGTAAAAAGAAAACCCACAAATTGGGAAAAAATCCTAGCTGGCTGTCCCTCAGACAAAGGACTTCTATCTAGAACATACAAAGAATTAAAAAACATGTACCTGTCCAAATTCAAAGACCCAATCCAGAAATGGGCATCTGAGA
>PVLD010001475.1:0-45163 GCA_004027595.1 Dinomys branickii
TGTTGCTTTCAAGTTGCACCTGATCTGGGAAGACAAAAGCAGCCTGTTCTGGTTTCGTGGATATGATTGGGTAAGTGTGTGTTGTGCAGATGACCTGTAAATTCCAACATTTCTTGTGAATAACCATGAGGATGGGAAGCCAATATTTAAAGGAAGAACCCCTGGCTTTGTGTTGTGCATAATAAGAAGACCTGCGTGATGTGCTTTCCCTACCATGCTGAGGTTCTCATGAAAGTATTCTTTCCTGAACTCTTAATTTCCTTTCCCAAATGAGCACAGCTGTCCCACAATGACCGTGAAACATGAAACAGCCTCCCACACGCTCTGTAGGCTCTCCCTGCGTGCATTCATGGGTCTCTGATTAGGACACTTAGAGATTTTTTTTCTTAAGGTTTACAGCCCTGGAGAGCTTCTGGGACTGAATTGTTTCCAGCGTCTTTAGAAATCTTTGGGAGATCCTTTCATTGGTCGTCTCCTTGCTTTTGGCGTCTAAACAGACCTTGGCTTGCACAGGTGGGGACCTGATGGGAAGTGTGGAGGTGAATGGTGCAGTTTTCACATCCTGCCGTTCAGGGAGCCAGGATTCCCTGCGGTTAAGAGTCCTAGGACCACCTGGGATATCAGCTTCTACCCTGTGCCTCGCCTCTGCATGACTGTAGGAGGCTCTGGAGGAGGAGACTTAGGAGAAACTGACCGGGGTCGACATCACCCGGCTACGATGCCGCTGTTGCACTTTTGCAGGTTTATATTTGTGGACAGAATTCTGGTTATATTTGACCAAAGAAACTGTGTATTTTAAAAAATAACTGTTTTAACTGCTGATACCTGTAGAGGAAGGAAAGTGGGTCTCTAGCAGGAGGTGGAGGGAAGGGTCTTGGAACGGGTGCAGCGTTTTCTAACAAATGGTTGGACGGTGATGCAGACGTCCTCGACCCTCTCAGCCCCGCCCGCCTTGCTGTTGCTCCCAGGTCTGGCCTGGCTGGAGCCAGGTGGGTGGAGCTTGGGATTGCAAGTCACTCCCTGAGGTGATCACGGTCCTTAGTCAACACTGTCCTTGAGGTGCCCCAAACTGCCCATCTGAGACAGCTGGTGCATGCTTGTCATGGCATATGTAGTCCTGCGTGTGGAACGCCTATGCGTAGATTAAAAATGCGTGAGGAAGGGGATTTGGGCTTAGGGACGGTGTTTCCTGAAGAATTTGCATCGTTAAGCAGTAGACTCCATCTCAGTAGGGAATGAGAACCCCAAACCTCACTGCACACATGGTTTGTGACAGGCTGCGCATCTCCTTGTATACAGGGGCGGTAGGCTCTGTGGCGCGATGTAAATTAATTTCACGTTCTTGCTCCCGTTTTACTTCCCACTCTCTTCCTTGCTAGCTCTTTCTTTTCCAATCATATACATTTGGATTCTTCTGCTACACCTAACACAATAGCTGCACCCTTACCCCAGTTACATGTGCCGTAAGGACTAAGGATTGTGCATTATTTATTTTTGTATCTCAGTGCCTAGCACAAGTGAATTGGGGTTCACATGCATTTAATAATCCAATCAGAATGTCTACGGGGGTAAGAACTGTGTCCTCCCTATAGTCTGCAAGGGGCATCAGCTGATAGACCAAGATGATTGGTTTCTGATCCATAGCTGTAAGACCTTAGTTAATTTATTGAGAATTCAGCAAAGTTTGGGGAATGTTGGTATAGTCTGGGGGCTTCAGAATAGCATAACTGGTTTAATGGAGCAAGCACTGACTTCCTCAGCGTCTTCTCTGCTGATTCAGTTTCACTTCTGAACTGTGTACTGCCCCTGGGCTGCCCTGTGGATGACAAGGCGTTGGCCCCTGGGAATTAGAGACAGGCAGCCTTCCGTGGAAGGAGAAGGCTGGGATTTCAGCACGATTCCTTATCTTTGAGTTGATCTTTTCTCTGCCTTAAAACGAATTGCGGGGCTGCTAAGGTACGGATTTGGAACTTTCTCCAAAACTTGTGTGATACAGGCTTTGTTGCTAGTTGATGGGCTTTTGGGGAAAGTATTGGATCATGAAGGTTCCAACTTTAGCTATTTCGATCCCTTGAGGAGACCCTAATTTGAAGACATTCTGGGAAGTGGTGGAAACCGGAGGTGGGGCCTATTCAAAGGGAGTGGCTCGTGGAGGTGCAACCTTGGTCCTAGTCTGGTCCTTGGCTTCCTTCTGTCTGACTCTTCCCCCGACCCCTGCTTCCTGGCTGACGTGGGGTCAGCAGCTTCCTGTGTCCCACATCTCCACCCTGATGTTTCCACCTCACCACAGGCCTGACAACAATGAAGCCAACTGACCTTGAAATTAAACCAAGGTAAAGAACAAAATCAATAATGACTGCTGATAACGGGTAAGAAACTCTTACTTTAAGAAAGTCACTACGTTTTGACCCTCTGAAACTGTGAGCCAGAATAAACTTTTCTTCCTTTAAGTTGATTTTCTCCAGCATTTTGTCACAGTGATGAAAAGCTGGCTAACACAAGGGCCCACATTCCACAAATTTTCACAGTGTGCCTGACCCTGTATTGTGTGTTGAGAACACAGTGGCTTTAAAATATGTGGTCACTGACCCCCAACAAACTTAACAGCAATTGACAGAAATTCCTAGATCAAGGTCGGTGGCAATTAGAATCACTTTTTAGGAATATTTGCATACCAAACAGACATATTTATAAACATATTTTGTAGGGAAATATCACTAGTAGGCTTCCAACACAGGGATGCTCACTCATTCAAGCTTGATATTACTTATAATGAATCAGTATGTGCCAAAAAGAAAAGGCTCTAATAATTCAAAGGATGCCAATTAGAATAAAAACCTTACTATTTACATTTGATGTTATAATTCTAAAACAGGAGTTCCCTTTTGGAGTGTCAATTAACATTTGGAGTTTTATGCATAATTTCCAAAGTTTCTAAATCTGAAACATCCTCTGTGATAGGCACATTGACCTCATGGTGCTGCCTGGACTTATAGCAATAAGCAAAGGCAGAGGACAGTTAGAAATTATAAGCAGTGAGACAGACTGAAGAACGGTACTAGGAATTAGGAGCAGGTTTCCACAGTCACTCTTCTCCTGCTAATAGCTCTCTTACATATCCTAGACTCAAGTGAAGCTCAGGATTTCAGCTGTTCTTTAGTGAGTACTATCTGCATGCAGAGTTGCAGGCTAAGCACCATTGGAAGGATTCTTAGAAAACCGGAGGAGGACTCAGATTGGACCCTATGTGTTCCAAACACCAAACATCGACTACCAGTAAGAGCTCTGATGAAGATACAATTCGTAGTAGGTGTAGCAGCATTCATTTCTTTTGGGACTGTAGAGGTAACATGCAAATAAAGCCGTCATGGAGATGAAAGGTTGGTATTACACAAAGCTGGCAGAAATATCTTGCACAATGAGAGTGTGTGTGTTTAGAATTGACACCCCTGCAGCAGAGACCATACCTTAGGACAAAAAGAAGTGTCCTGCATCTCCTGGTCCAGGGTAGAATACAAAAGACTGGCAGACTTACAGTGCTTACGGAAAACAAGCAGGTAAACTCGAAGGGAAACATCATAGCCAACTTCTAGGAATGGCTTGAGTTGGGTAAATGACTGGTTCATCTTCTGAGTGCTACACCTGTGGGGCCAGTTTGTAGGCAGTGTGATACCCAATAGACCTGCACAGTCCTCTCCTTGGTTTCTCTGTTCCCCATTCCACAGTCAAATTGCAGCGAATTTCTTAAAGTAAGAGTTTCTTACCCGTTATCAGCAGTCATTATTGATTTTGTTCTTTACCTTGGTTTAATTCCAATTGTAATAACTGTGGCAGTAAAATGAGTTCTGTGATGTGACAGTAAGGAGGAAATGAACATGTTTAGTTCATGAGCACCGGAATACCAGGGTAAACCATAGCACATTCTCTTTCCTATGTTTTTGTATGTAAGTGTGAGAAACTAAGGCTACAGAATTTTCTATTTGGGGACTATTTTTTCCTAAAGCAAAATTGAATTTTTTTAGAGCAAAGGAACTACAGAACAAGCGTTTTTTAAATACCTAATTCAGATGACTCATACATTTGGCATCGTAGATAGTGTCATGTACCATTGTTACTTTGTGCTTTAAAATGTCTTTTGAATAAACTCAATAGACCCCACTTTCTACCCAGCTAGAACTCAGGTGATCTCAGTCATCTTCGTTTCTTTTGCAAAAATACAAATTAGCGCTTAAGTTTGCAGAACTTGTAACTGCAGCTGTTGAGTATACTTAGGTAGAATGTGAAATAAAATACTTGCTGATTCTTTAGCCCAAAGCATATTTCTTTGCAGTTCCTCCATATGCTTTTCAGCTTTGAAAGTTTATATCTAGAAACTGACAATCTGTACTCTGTTGAGCTTCCCAAATGTGGTTCAGACCAAAGTCCTCACCACCAGCACTTGTGCACAGAATCCAGTAACTCTCTGGGGAGTCATTCAGCTGAGAGCAACTGCCACTGAGTCTTGAAAAGATGACAACTGTCAGAAGACCCAGTGCATCAAGGTCAGCCAATCTGCAATGGTGTCTCATCGTCAGATAGCCCCCAGGCTGGCTTGTGTAGGATGAAAGGAGAGATCAGTTACCACCACACATCCTGTGGGGTGAGGAATAAGAGTTTTAAAATGGAATGAATTTTGCATGGTGGTTTAAAACTTCTCCCAAAGTGGAGGGCTGGAGGAACAGATATGTTTTCTTGTACAGTTTTTGAAATGAGAAACATTTAAGACGTTGATATCCCAAATGGTGTACGTGCGTGCATGTCTAGGTCACTTTTCTCTTCCCTGACATGATACCCAACACCTGCAAGTTAAAGGAGGAGAGGTTAATATCGGCTCACGGTGTGCAGAGGTGCCCGTCCATGGTCGGCTGGCTCCAGGACAGGAGTAGCATGCACCTGCGGGGGAGAAAGGCTGCTCACCTCATGGTGCACAGGAAACAGAGTTGAAGGGAGGAACCAGGAAAGGGGAGATAAACCCTCCCAGGTCACATGCATTGTATTGTCCCTCTTCTGACCAGATGCCACTTCCTACCCCTCCTTCACTTGAGAAGCACTTCAGTGAGATATGACAGAGCAATATCCTACCTGGCAAAGGGCTCCAGGAGACTAGGTTTAAAATACTATGTAAGTATATGCAGGTGTGTAAAATCATCCCCAGAGAAGTGACCAGTGGGCTGGAACTGTAGGGTTTATTTCAGCCCCAGGGGTAGAGAAAAATCTAGACATGAAAGAGAAAATACACAAACTTAACATCTTGGACCGGTTCCGTGATGGTGTTGGTCCCAGTAATTCCATTGCAGGTTGAAAAAATGAAAAAAAAAATGCATTTGCCACACCTGATGTTGCCTTCTTCTTGAGGAATAACAGCCCGCAGAGAACGGTTTCACTATCAAGCAAGCGTTCCTTCCAGGCAGCTGGGATGCCAAGACCCCATCCCAGGAACTGTATGTTGGTCTGATTTCTGTCACCATAGCTTGGCTTTACCTACTCTAGTATTTCATTGGAATGGAGTCCCCTAGTTGGATGTTTTCTTTGTGGCTTCTTTTTATCCAGAATGGTATTTTTAAGCTTCGTCCATCGTGGTGATTGTATCAGTATTCCCCTATCTAAATTTTATTGCTATATGAATATACCACAGTGGGTTGATCTCTTGATAAATATCTGAACTATTTCTAATTTGGTGCTACTGTGAATAAAATGGATATGGACATTGTAGTACAGGGCTTTTGGACACATAATTTGATTTTTTTTATATCAATATCTAGAAATGGAATTGATAGTCAGAATGGATTTGTGTGTAACTTTTAAGGAAATTGCCAAGGAATTTCTTTTTCGGTATTAGGAATTGAACCTCATGACCTTGTGCTTGCCAGACAGGTGCTGTGCCACTGAGCTATATCCCTGGCCCTACCCAGGAATTTTGCAAAGTGATTATACTATCTTCTACTTAACTAGCAGTCTGTAATAATTCTGAATGTACCACATCCTCATCCACAGTTTGCATTCTCCATATTTTTCACCAAATTATTATAGTGGATGCCTGTCGATATCTCATTGTGGTTGTGTTTCTATTTCCAGATGAAAATTGTGTGAATACTTCATGTGCTCGTTGGCTATTTGTTTACCTTAATTTATAAATGTGTCTCATCAAGCCTTTTGACTTAAATAATTGTTATTGAATCCCCATAGTACTTTCTATATTCTGGATACAAGTCATTTTGTCACATACATGTATTACAAATATTTTCTCCCATTCTGTTGCTCCTGTTGATTCTCTTGATGAAGGAATTTTTTTTCAAGTATGACCAAATCCAAGTGACTATATAATATAAAGTTTTTTATATTTCTTCCTTCCTGTGTTCTTTTTTTTACAAGAAAAAAAATCTATCCTTTGTTTTAATCACTTTTAAATATCTTGTTAGTTTGAAGTAATTTTAAAAAGACAGAAAAGTTCAAAAAAAGTACAGATTTTCTCTGTGTATGATGGTGTTGTGTCCCCAGAGAACCATTATAGGTTGAAATAATTTTTTTAAAAATGCATCTACTGCACCTACATATGAGATCACAGCTTAGTGACACAGTCCATGGTAGAGTGTGTGTCCATTACCCACCTCACTCACTGCCAGCGCCCCTCATCCGGAGGGAGCATTTGACCAGCCTGAGGAAAGATCAAGGTGGAAGTATTGTTTCTACTGAATGCGTATGGAGTTTGCACTGTTGTGAAGTCAAATTATCATACGTTGAACTGTCATAAGTTGGGGACCTGCTGTACATTATGTGCCTGTTTACCTTTCACCCAGCTTCTCCTAAAGTTAACATCGTACATGACCCTGGTACAGTTACTGCGAAACTAAGAAATTGGCCTTGGTACACTATGCACATTTAGTAAGTGACGGACCTCCTTCGAACTTTACCAGTGCTGCCCTCGTGTCCTGCCCCAGAACCCATCTGAAGACCAGGTGGCGTTTAGTTGTCACAACTCCCTCGTCTTCCCCAGTCTCTGACTGTTTCTCAGCCCTCCTTATCATGTATAACCCTGACACTTCTGAGAACTATCCCCAGAATTTTATGGGAAAGTCACATCTTGTTTATCTGAAGTTCCCCTCATGTCGAGACTGTGGCTGTGGCTTACTGCGAGGAATGAGTGCTGCACAGGCGATGTATCTTCCCATCATTTCTGCGTATTTTTTGATTTAGCTTTTATATCTAAGTCTGTGATTGTCTCAGATTACATCTTGGCAAACTTTCTTTTGAGAAAATCTGCTAAATCCTCCTGTATATGTTTTTCTGCTCTGCAAATACAGCACAGTTGGTTGATCCCCTAATGGATATCTGGACCATTTGTAATTTTCATAGTTTGACTGGGTTGGTATCAAATCTTCACATCAGTGTGAGGAGAATCAGCATTTTAGCACCATGGACTCACCCAGTCCATACATTCACGGTGTATCTATCCAGTTCTTTAGGTCTTCTTTATTCATCCGGTAATGCTCTAGACCTTTTCATATAAGGAGCTTGGGTGTCTTCTGTTAAATGTATCCCCAAATACTTCATACATTAAAGTTTTGTAAAAAGTACTCTTAACCCTTTTTTATTGCTAATAAGAAGTTACTTAATTGAAACTTCCATTTCTGTAATCCATACAGTTATTTAGATTTTTGTGCCACTTGGGGGATAAATTTTAGCAAGTTGTATCTTTCAAGGACTTAGGCTATTTCAACTAGGTTTTCGAATTTATTGGCATAATGCTGTTTGTAACACTCCTTTATTCTGTTTTTAATTTTTACACAACTTTTAATGATGTCCACTTATTTATTCATAATATTGGTAATTTCTTCTTTTCCTCCTTTTAAAAATATTGATCAGTATTGCTAGATTGTTATCAAGTTTATTAACTTTTCCAAGAACAAGATTCTGACCTTCTGATTTTTGTTTGTCAATTTTCTATTTTCATTGATTTTGTTATTTTTATTATATCTGCTTTATGTTTAATTTAGGGAACTCCATTACTTTTAGTTTTTGCCTTAAAATAACTACTAGTTGGTTGTCAAAGAGGAAAAAAAATTAACTCATGTAAACTACTCTTTTAATGTGGGATTACTACTTACTAAAACTATTGCAGATAAATTGAGTTTAATGTCAGTCTTCTAAACATAAGCAGAGTATATCTGTTAGACCTAAAATAATTTAAACAAGGAAGAATGCTACAGTTTTATTGATAGCTACCTAGACTATTGGAGAAATTCATAGCAAAAGCCATCCCACATTCCATAGTTCATTCTGGAATTGTGAGAGCAACGCCTCCAGAAATATGTATACAAGACAGCACAGGGGCTGGGGGTGCAGCCCAGTGGAGTAAGTGCCTGCCTGGCAAGCACAAGGTCCTGAGTTCAGTCCCAGGCACCACCAAAAAGAAAAAAAAAATTCACTGTACAGAGAAGTTGTATCTGTTTAGGGGCTGGAGATATAGCTCAGTGGCATAAGCACCTGCCTGGCAAGTGCAAGGTCCTGAGTTCAATCCCCAGTACCGCAAAAAAAAAAAAAAAAAAAGAGCACACAGCAGATTTTCTTCACACAATTAAATTTATTTGAAATGTCACAATTTTACCTATCTAGTTTTAATTGTTCAATCATGGGCATTGATGTGGGAAAGAGGCCATTACACTGGAAGTGAACATTAATAGTTTTATGCTCATGATTCATCTATAGAAGAAGAATTGGGTTCCAAAATGGTTTATATCCATGTCTTTTATGAAGGAAAACACTACACTAGAGGGAAATGATTCCATACTATCATAGGGAAATAGTGATTATTGATGATATTCAGAGAAAACGAGATAGTAACTTAAGATGCACCATAAAGCAATAACAATAGTGTTAGGACTGATAGGACTCCTGCGTTTCAAAGCATGATGGCTGGGCATTTTCATGCCTCAGATGAAAGTCACATTGCTGTGGAACTATAGGGGAAGATACAGTGTTTTATGCAAAGGTGGTTTTGGATGGCAAATAGACATCCATGTTTAGTCATCATACTAAACAACTTCTACCGAATTTAGGATCTCCATTGCTGCTAATTCAGAAATTTTTTTTAAATGATTTCTGAAACTAAAACTAAAACGTAGACATTTAACCATTGGAAGCTACTTCTATCAGTTTCGATTTCTTTTTTCTTTTTTTGGTATTGGGAATCGAACCCAGGACCTTGTACTTGCCAGACAGGCCCATATTCCACTGAGCTATAGACCCTGGCCCTCAGCTTTGATTTCGAGTAACACTTGTACCCACACTTCACACTGGACTCCATTGCCTTTACTGTAACAGTCACTGAACACTTACTTCTGTCTGTCTACTTCACTCCATGTGGAGAGCCCTTCCCGGTCCTTGTCGTGGCCCAGGAAGGATATGTTTGTAATCCCATGAAAAGTTATGGAATTTTAGCAAGTTAATTCCAATTTACTGCTTCCAGTGCAACCCATAGTGAGAATAAAGACACAAAGTTATATTTGTAGTTATGAGGAGTCAGGGGTTCTAAGTCCAGGCACAATGATGACTATCTGGAATGAAGGCCTCAACCCAAGGCCAAACTGAGGTTTTATTATTCATAAAGAAGGGAGTGGCTTGAGGATGGGTGAGTGTGAGAATGGCAGGAAGTAGGCCAGTGCCTTAAGCTGGGCTGGGTAGGAGGCCCAAAATCACCTCTGCAAATGCAGAGAGAGGATATGCAGAAAGAGTCATCTGTGTAACACAATTGAGATAGTATCTAATGTTTTGGGGTCAGTGCTTCAGCTCTGATGTGTAATCTTTCAAGCTCCAGGAAGTCATAGCCTGTATCTTGAGGCTCAATCCCAGCTGACAGCATGGAGCAGTGGCTGTATATCCCACCTCATCCTAGTTCACACGTGGGAACAACGTGAGTTCAGGGCAGCACGCCTGCCATCTTCAAAGATTACCATCAGCACCTCGGCTAGACTGATACGCATTGCTTAAACCTCATTGAGCAGACAAGGAAAAGTCCGAGCCATCTCTGAACACGTTAATGCATGGAGTAAGGGCCAGGCTCAGCCAAAACGGAGACAGTTGCTCCTCTTCCAGGGAAAGTCACCCAGGTGGTCCTCCACAACTCCATAAATATTTTGTCAGAATGAATGAATAAATAATGTAAATACCCGGCAGTTGTTAGTGAATTAAAGACCAGTGCAATTAATATTACAAACCTACCACCAGGTCAGACGCTCTCCTCGGAGCGGCACCTCCTTCACGGAGGGCAGCCTCCAAACACTGTGTGTAATGCTTTAACGTGCTGCCCTCCTCTTCAGAGTTCATGCTCGTTACTTTTCTTTTCTTTTTTTTTTTTTTTTTTGCGGTACTGGGGGTCGAACTCAGGACCCTACACTTGCTAGGCAGGCGCTTATTCTACTGAGCTATATCCCCAGCCCCCATGCTCGTTAGTAGAGGTTTTTAAAAACACCAAGGGTGATGAAGAAATTGTTCCTTACGTGACTGCCTTTCGTTATTTCAGATTACTTAAATGGCCCAAGGTAAAGCCAGGATGTGTCAGACTTTGACATCCCTTTCCTTTGTGTCACTAAAGCAAGGTGATGTT
The DNA here is from genome assembly GCA_004027595.1 of Dinomys branickii. Taxonomy (NCBI): domain Eukaryota; kingdom Metazoa; phylum Chordata; class Mammalia; order Rodentia; family Dinomyidae; genus Dinomys; species Dinomys branickii. The sequence continues at coordinate 10,643 of PVLD010001475.1, forward strand.
TTGGAAAAAAAAAATTATGACTTTGGGGTTACCATCCTCATAATCAAAAGCTAGACAGCAAGGAACAGGGCAAGCCAGGAAGAAAAAAACATAATGGAGTGAAAAAAATAATGTTTTTGTTCTATAGGTGCGACCAGAAGACATTTTTGATATAAAGTGAGAATTGCTTAAGTGAAGGACCGGTAACTTATTTATCCCCTTCGGAAGACTGCACTGAAAGAGAAAAGCTGATTTTTGCCTCCTCTTTATTTCTATTAGAATTACTGTGCAGCAGTATGTTATTATTCAATTCTATAAGAATTTGTTAAGGTTTTTCCCTCTTCATAGGATTTTTATTTCTGTAATATTTTCATATAGCGATGAGTAATAAATACCCAGTGGAATTTTTGTGTGTGCTTTTATTGGGTAGATAATGCAATGTCCTTGTCACATAGCAAACTACTTTTCATCATTTACTTTTTTACTAGGGAATGCCACATCTTGGGCAGAAATGTAAATTAGTTGCTGTGGAATTCTGCTCACTGTTAATGAGACACATACCCATTGCTATTATCTGTCATCAGAGTATTTATAAATTCTGCTGCTTTGGGGTCCTTCTTAATGTCCAAAAATCTGACAGCCCATTTGGAAATCGTCACAGGATCATGAATTCACGTGGTGCTGTAATGTGTGATGTGATGCTGAGAGAAGCTTCTCGGTGGTCGTCACTTCTCCTAAAGAGTGTTGAGTCCGGAGAACACGGAAGGGAACACGGGTATGACTCACACAAGAGCGTGTAATGGGTGCTCCGCGTTACAAGTGTGTAGAGCAGAGAGGATGCTTGTTAGCACGTGGGGTCTCTTCTGTTGGTCGATCTAGACCCCTCCACCAGCCCAGGGCCTGGGAAGCCCCCTCTAGTAACCCCTAGGCTCTCCTGCTCTCTGGCTTCTGGTTGAGTTCAGTCAAAGGTGGCATCATCAGGAGAGTTGGTGGCAGGGAGATCTTGTCCTCTTTTGGGGGCCTCAGAGCTCTGGCCCTTCTCAAAAAGGCCCGATTACTGCAGTGTCCTGTGGCTGCCTGCACCCTGCATTGTCCTGTAATGCCACGTCTGAGGCAGGTGATGTTGATTTGGTCCATTACTGATGGTGTGAACATCATTGGGCGGCGAAGGGGGTGTCTGCCAGCTTTTTCCTCTGAAGTTGTTAATAAGTATTGCTGATCAGTATCTTTGAGACCATGTGGATGTCATATTTCTTTCACCGGCTAGTTTTAGCGTCCATGGACGGTACTTGTGTGAGTCAGTCATTACAGCACTGACCTCCTAATTGCCTCATGGCTTGTGCATTTATTAGCTGGCATTCCTCTGTGAGAAAGACCTTTCTCTTCTATCCTATTTATCTACTCAATCAATATGAACTCATGGGTTTTTATTTTATTCAATAGGTTATAATCGATTGTTCACATTTTATGTTCAAATTCCCCTGGATCTGGTCAGTGGGAGATGCCCTTCTAGCTGGCTTGCCTCTTTAGTTGATGTATCCTCATTATTACCCTTTTAGTACAAGATGTTCTAGAATCTTTTCTTGATTCTACAACTCCAGGTCTGGAGTCAGCCAGTTCTCAAGGGAGCCCTGTGCCTTTTTATTGCAGATATAGTATTTTAAAACTAAGATCTGTCTGCTCTGCAGATTACCACTGGAGTGTCATTGCTTTTAGGTCTCTTCACTGGAGAGAGCTGGATTGTGTGTGTGTGTGTGTGTTTCATGTGTAAACAAATGTAATTTCTCTACCTAGCTAATTCATGACATCTTGAATTTCAATCTGTCCCACAGGATTCTTGCTAGTCTTCTTTCCGTATTTACTCTTTTCTGACAGTGAGAGACCTTATTCCCATTTACTTATTTGCTCAGTATTAGAATACAAAGACACACAGAATAACTGCAAAGGTGCTCACCAATGCTACAGTGAAAATGAGACCTCCTGTCTAGAACCCGATATTGTTCATAATAAATCTTTACGTAAAATTCCTGCTGTATATTATAGGTACAACAGTAACTATAGCTAAATAAATCACTGATCCTGCGCGTGATGTCCCTTCATCTCTGCCTCTTTCTCTCCCCCTCTCAGCTGAAGGAGTGAGATCACGCAGTATTTATCAGAACACAGGACGGAGCTCCAAGTCAGGGCTGTCACAGCACAGAGGACTGTTGGGCGATAAGTTACTGGGGTGCAGAGAGAGGTTTCCTTTCTCTTCCCCGTTATGCTGCCACCTAGCACTTCCCTCTGTGCCGTCCTCCCAGGGTGTGTCCAGGGGAGCGATCGCTGCTGGCAAACCACCTCCAAACTTAAACACCATCATTTGTTTGGCTCATGGCTCTGCTTTTTTTTTTTTTTTTCAGAGCAAAAATCAATCCCTAATATAAAAATAGTAAAAAGCAGCAAGCCGTGGATTCTTCCCCTGTCTTATCTTTGAGGATGTGTACAACCCTGGGAGATTTTGACTCTGAATGAATTTGCGGATTCTTGATTGAACATGTAGCTCTGTGCATTTCTTTCATGCCCTAGTGATTTCAGGGCCTCATTTAGTAAGAAATAAAGCCACGTTTACTCAGGTTAGAAAGATGAGCTTTTGAAGGCCGTGGATGAATGGGAGCTACCCAAAAGAAGAAAAATCTTCACTATCAGTGAGACAGAGAAGGTATGTTTTGGGTCTTGATGGGAGCATTCAGCATGGTTAGAAATTCAAGGACAAGTTGTGACAAGTCATGTGTTGCTCAGAGGCACACCTGCCCCCAAAGTGCAACTTTTAGCGAATAATTCTTACCAATCCAAATTACCAAGTGGCATTTATGGACTGTGTTTGTCATCAAGCATAAAACTTTAGCTCAGTGTGAACTATTGATCGTTGCATAAAACTTTAGCTCAGTGTGAACTATTGATTGTTAGTTTCACGGGCAGATGTTTCCCCAAGGGTCACAGAGCATTTTTGCTCTAAGCCTCTCATAATGCTGGGTTCTTGTGTTAATACCTAGAGCAGTCTTTCTTCTATAGGTTAGTCCCCAGGTGAAGCTGGGACTCAGTTCCTCAGCAGCATGGCACTTCTTCCTGGCAGCTCTTGTTGGATGCTGGTAAATTTTGCCATTCTTCACAAGACAGGCTGATGCATCGTCAGAGAAGTTAACCTTTATGAGTCAGAGCCTCTAAAATATCTGTGTCCTTTCAGACACATGGTTCCTCTTAAAATTTGACATCACAACATCACAGCTCTTTAATACCTGGTAGAGTCTGTGGGCTTTTCTCAGTGATGGGAAAACTGATTCCTTCCTGCACCTTGGCTGCCCTAACTCAGGTACCACTGAGCATCTTAAAGGGGGAAGACAGTGGCAGAGAAAATTAGTTTTTTAAAGGACTATTTTGCAAATGATCCCTAACCCCAGCATTTGCAATCTGCTTTTATATGTAGTTCCAGGTTTGATCAGTACATTTCAAGATGAACCCTGGGGCACAGAGAACCCCTAAAGTCTACTGAACTTTGCTACTCAGAATTTTGCCACACCAGAGAGGTCACTACCAGCGGTAGCAACCAGACCCCGTCTTCGCCACACCTGCTTGGCAGAATGAGAAATGCAGATTGTTAAATGGGCACCCAGGTTCAATTAAACCAGCTGGCTCTGTGAGGCTACTTAGTCTGACATTTCCAGTTGTTTGTATTGAGTTTTTGAGAAGAATCTTTTCCTTATAAAAACCTCCCACTTTGTATATATGAGATCTTATAAAAATAAACACACTTATAAAAAAGATCAAAACAATGATTAAAAGAGATCGGGATGTGATAGCCACATGCAAAGCCAAACAGACCTTTAGCACAACACCTCTGGGTCCCTTGCTTTCAGAACTCAGGTGGTTGGTGGAAGAGAGGGACGTCCCACTTCAGGAAGCTGGTTCCCCAGCAGCTCTGATGGAGACACCTGCCGCGTTGTTACACGGTGTGCACAGATCCCAAGCACGTTTCTGCCTTCCTTAGCATTTAGGGAAAGCTTTCTTTAAAGACTTACTTAAACTTTACCAGTTCTCAGAACAACCTTGGGCAGGGAGGCAGGAATGGAAGAGTCCCTCATTTAGTACTTGGAGAAGTGTACAGTGTTAGCCCTGATTATGGGATTTGTCGAGCCAAACAGCAAAGCCACTCAGACCTCCTGACATAATCACATTTAACTTAATCTTCCAAACTTAAATGCACATGTCACTTCTCCAGAAAAGAATATAAGGTGACATACCAAAATCATACAGCTGTCATACTGAAAGCCTGTAAATTGACTCTAGGCTTTCCTGGCAGCTGAAGTGAAAAGGGAAACTTGAAAGGCTCTCAGACTCCTATTTCCCTTATGAATAAACTTATCAGTAACTTCGGAGATGCAGATAATTTCTGTATCTTGTGATCCCAGAGACAGTCCTCCTTTATGTCCTGTTGGACATGGAGGTAGAAGGCAAGATTGTTTATAACATCCTGGCAGTAACTGGCAGCTTTCATCCGGAAGTTTGTATTTCATCCCTTGGTACACACAGTGATTGAAACACTGACAGATCATGCAGCGTTGGTGGGAAAAGAGCATTGCTCTCCCGTCTGGATTTTTCAATGATGCTTTAGCATCATATCCAAATGCTGCAGCGGAATAGAGCCTCTTAAATTATTAATAAGTCTCGTTTTTTAAAAAATCTACATGGGAATGAAAACAAATGTGTAATAAAAATGTTAACTGCCAATACTTGGTGAATAAATAATGACAGAATAGTTTTTTATCATTGATTGAACAGAAACATGTTTGTTCCCAAATCAAGCATTAAAGAATGTGTTTCCCCTGCGTGTTCTTTTAATGCAATTAGTGTTTAGTGAGTGGTCTCTTTGGCAGGCCGGAGCCTGGTGGGTTTGCTCTTTTACATTTGTATCAGCATGTGTTGTCTCTCGAGAGTCCACCTCAGACCGAAGAGGGTGCTGCTATTCGTGAAAAAGCCATTTTTAAACATTTTGTGACCCATGACACAAGGGAAAGGCTGAAAACTATGTTCAGTAGCATGTAGATGGCTAATTATTGGTTTTAGATCAATAGGCAGGAGGCAGAATGGCCAACACAGATTAAAGTTATAGGAGATGGGAGAAGCAGCACACCCTGGGGACCCCAGCATTCGGGAGGCTGAGGCAGGAGGATCACCATGAGTTTGAGGCCAGTGTGGGCTACATGGTGAATTAAAGGCCAGCCTGAATTACAGAGTGAAACCCTATCTTGAAAAGAAAAATGGAAATGGGAGAAAATGGGCAAACATAGACCCTCTAACTAGAAAGCAGCATCAGCGAAGATGAGTGACTTCAAACATAGAAGGTAAGCAGCTGCGTTACAGATGGAACGAGGACCGTGATCATTTAGACCACAGTTCACAAGGACGCCTACAATGACCCCTAGACAGAATGTTCTGGGTAGCACTGCTTTCATGTGAAGAGCAGCGTTCCTCAGCAGTTTTGAATCTCTTATTAGAAGCCTGAATCTAATATTTACTACTTAGGATGAGAGAAAGGAGTAGCAAAAGCACCATCGCAGACGGAGAAAATGCTCCCAGTCTGGGCGCGGTATTCACAGTGAAGCGTGTATGGAGTGTGGGTTATTTAACCTGAAGAGAAGAATGAGCTTTGCTAAACTAGCATCTAAGGAGCAATATTTTGGTAATACTCAAAATACTTCACTTTAATCTAGCACATGGAACGACTTGAGTTTTGCATGAACTTGTTAATTATGTAAAATGGTAAAATTACACACAGTGCAACAGAATGGAGCTAATGTTAGGCAGCTCACACAGATTTCACAGACTTTTAACGTCTTTCTCAGTGGTGCGATAAAGGGAAGAGTGACTTCCAACATAGGAGGGAAGGTTGTTTTCCATCCCCATTAAGGATAAAAGGAAGCCTGAATTCCTGGAGGAAAAAATTAGCTGTGTTTGTTGCTAGGGTGAAGTTGCTGGTCATCAAGGGGTTAAGGCAGGTTGGAGTCTAAAAAGATGATGTTTTCAGTGTCTGCCCAGCACGCAGTGTGGATGTAGACTTGCTATGTGCAGAAGAGTGTGAGTGCCTTGCGGTGCCAGTGCCTGGTTCCCTCTTCATCAGTGTGTGTCATTTGGGACCCACCAGAGGAGCAGGACGGTAAAGACGGGGCACAGGGACATGTACATGTTAGGATAGACGGGTGACAAGGTGCATAGCACCCCTGGTGCACTGAGCACTGGCTGGGGGTGTCCTCACCCTGGGACAGGCCAGGACAAGAGCAGGCTGGAAATTCTGGGTCTGGAGCTGAAACTGCTGTACTTGTGGGGTTTCTTCTTCATAGAAGCCTCCTTTCTGCTCTTGAGGTCTTTCGGCTGATTGTGTGAGGCCCACCCAGATGATCTAGCCTGCTCCTCCTCACCGTGAGCTAACTGCAGGCTTTAGTCATGTCTGTAAAATACCTTCCCAGCAGCACCCCAAGGGAGGGCATTGCCGTGTGGTTGGGTAGCTGGGCACGGTAGCCCTGCCATGTCAACCTTCCCAGATGGACAGGGGTGGGGTCCAGCTGCTGGTTGGCACACAGGTCCTCAATTCTCCATGTGGTAGCTGGGAAGCCCTGAGTCTGAAGCTCAGCTCTGCATGTCTTGGTTCTTTTACTAAGAATATTTACCAACTCTGCTTCAGCTCCCCAAACATAAAGTGAGGTTCATAGTGCTGACCTTGTGGGGCTCTTAGGTCTCAAACACCCTAGTATCTGGCATGGTATCATCATCCTCATCATGACCACCCTAAGACCTGGTACAATCGTGCCTAACATTAGGCATGAAAGAATACACAGCTAAGGGATGATTACTGCCATCTGGGAGATTAGAAGATTTGCAGGCAATGTAGATGTTTCCCCTGCACAAGATGTCCAGTGACCAGCTGGCTGGAGGAGGGGGGAAGAGGACAGATAGATTATTTTGGTGTTGGGACCTGTAAGAATTTCTTTCCATTGTGTCTCCACCCACACCTTCATCAGGCCCGGTTTTAGTATGCTTTTACTATGCAGCACAAAGATGATCAACTTATCAAACACAACGAATGAATAAAAAGGCACTGAATGGGAATAATTCTCTGATGGCAGCGGAGGGCGTGATACATGGTAACATCTATGTGGATATCAAATGGAGTCATTAGGATCTGTGCCGCTGGTATGAGCACCAACTGAATTCCTAATGATGGGACTTTTAAAATAATGTATCACAGTGGGTGTGTGGAAGTAAAGCGCTTAATTTTTCAGTTGGTTTATTACAGCCCTTAACAAGCATGGCCGCTAGTAAGTAGACAGTTAAATTAAACTCATGAATATCTGTTACAGTTTTAAAATGTAAGACTGAAACAAAAGCCTGGTGTGCTGCCTGTACCAGTGGACTGAAATGCACAGAGCAGCTCTGTGCAAGAGCCCGGAGCGGGGCAGAGCGTGGACACAAACGCCTGTGGGGCCCTTCCCAGGCATGTCCCAAGGATCAGCCTCTGAGATGCTCAGAAAAGAAATAACTCCTGGCATGATCTTCATTTCCAAGCAAGCGGGACAGAGGGAGAGGAAGGCAAGACTCATGGACCGAGAATGTGCATAGGCCACCATCCTTGACCATCTTTGTGGATGGTCACTGTGACCACAAGGGCTGTTGTGTGAGTTTCCATGGGAAGGTTTTTTCCAAACAAGAAGAGCTAGGCCTACAGTAACTTGCATAGTGCAGTGCTGTAAAGACCAGGACATGGGTGGGGAGAAGATATGACATCATCAGATTTCCATTTCCATGGAAGTGTAGGCAGCATGGTCCCTGCCTCATCCTTGAGTTGCAGCCACAGGGGTCATGGGAAAGACTCAACACCCTGGACGTCAGAGTATCTAGGGAGAGTGGACCAAGCGGATTGCATTAGTGTTGCAGAATGTCTTGCAGGGCCCTGGCTTGTTGAGCTGGCTGTCTTATGTGGGGTGTCTTCTGCCATCCAACCGGGAAAGAAAAGCTTCTGGGAGTCCAGGAGAAGCGGCAAAGGCAAAGTAGATTGCTTATAGTGAAGAGAATGGGTCAAGGAAAAGAAAGGCCACCTTTAATTAGCAACTGTAGGAAATAACTAAATCAGAACATTTAAAATCTCAGATCTCAGGGCCTGAGGTGGTTTTGTCAACTGGTGTTTGTCTCACTAGACAGTGAAAGGAAATGGTGTAAAATAAATTAATTCAAAATCAGACGAAAAAGGGCCCCAAGCCAGAGCATATTTTTGGATAACCCTGCCATCTAAATTTAACTCAGTAAAATTTGTTTATGAGTGTCACCCTATTCAACCTTTAGCAGCGAATGATTTGCCATTTAATGGGAGATGTGCATTTTATTGTAAAGGCAGGACATGCTGGCCTTGCAGTCTTTCCCCAGAGAGCTAGACCCTGTTTTCCACTGTGTACCAAGTACAGAGGAGAGCAGAATGAGTTCAGACTTGACAGACCAGCATTTTTACACAAAGATCAAGCCTTGGGGAAGTCATAGTTTCTACTCGCAGCCGAGGGTCAGATGGAAAAGCGCTCCAGACGGACAGAGCTAGTTTCCAGTTTGATCCTCAGGAGCCCAGGGAGGCAGGGTGGATAAGAAAGAAAAGGTCAGGGTTTGCAGAGGAAGGGTGTAAAATTAGCCAAGATGGTGTGGAGGGCAATTGATTAAAACTTGGCAAATTTAAGCAAAGAATGAGATGGTATTGAATTCTTTCTTCATAGAGAGAAATGTTCTCTGCTGGGAATGTTTTAAAAGAATGTCAGTTAAAGAAGATAAATAGAATAGAGAAGATAAATAGCATGGAGGTTCCCATAATTTACACAGGAAGAAGGTGTGTCATGGGCAGCATCAGCAGGTTTTCAGAAATTGCGAACAGGACGTTTTCCCTTTCAAATGGGTGTGATTCAGAATGTAGATGTTCAGCCACGTTAAAATATTCCAGACCTGCAAAATACGCTGGATATAATGAGTAAAGAGCTTGCAGTAAAACTTGAGCATATTCTATTGTACACTGCATCAGATAGCATGGTAGGACAATCACTCAGAGATCTGTTATTTAACAGCCATTAAAATTGATATACTCTGGGCTGGGGATATAGCTCAGTGGAATAAGCGCTTGCCTAGCAAGTGTAGGGTCCTGAGTTCGGTCCCCAGTACCGCAAAAAAAAAAAAAAAAAAAAAAAAAGATATACTCATTGTGTCTCGATGTGATGTAATATATATTTATATATTTAATATATAGTTTTATATTTTATAATATATATATATTTAATGGAAGCCTTACTAGAGTTGTTGTTGTTATTATTGTTATTATTATTAAGTGTACTGGGTATCGAACTTAGGGCTTTGCGCTTGCCAGGCAGGCACTGTGCCACTGAGCTAGATCCCTAAGAGTTATTATTTAGATACTGTTTCCTAAAGTGTGATTTTAAAGAAATGATACTTTAGTATACAAAGCAACTACAGTTTAGGTATTCCAAATCAGAAAATCTGAAATCCAAACTGTTCCAAAATGTGAAATTTTTGAGTACCAACATGACACCACATGTCTGATAGGTCATCAGGCTGTGTGTATAAGGTATAGATGACCTATAAGTGAATTTTACGTTTAAGTGGGGGTTCTATCGCCAAGACATCTTTCTCCTTGTGCATATGTAAATATTCCAAAATCTGAAATCCAAAACACTTCCAAAGCATTTGAAGAAGGGATACGCAGTCTGGGCTACTTTAGGGTATTTTGTCAATGCCTGCTCTTCATAATTTCTAAGTGAAGATAGCTATATAGCTATACGTTTTATTATGTTTCAAATATTTATGTGTTATCTTTTTGGGGACTTACCAAATGCAATTCTGCTCTTGCTGAGCATTATCCTATATGCAGGGGATAAAACAGAAAGAAGTCTGTGACCACTTAGCATTGATTCATTTCCTCACATTTTAATGTCTCTAAAATAGGAGTGTGTCTCATAATGTGTTATGGTTCATAATGTGGTGAGAAGATTTTTCTAATAACAAACCACACAAATTGTGGTTCATTACATAGTAGTACCATCTAAGAAGCTTTGAAATTGCATGTGATGACACAATTATGAACAATTATCATTACACACCTATATGCTTTTATACCTAAGCAACTATTTTTACTTGTTCATATTTATTTAGAAAACTGGGGTTCCTCTACCTAGAAACTTTTTTTGTGCTTTTAGAGTTGGGTGAATGGCTCCAGGATAGCATACTCTTGTGTGTCCTTGGTGGTTATAAATTAAGAGTAGTGGAAAAAAAGAAAACCCTAAAATTAGTAGGTCTAGAGGCATTCAGAAGAATTTAAATGCTAAACTTTCTTCCCTCATTATGCAGGAGAGGTTTTTCAGACAGCTTAATCCTCTCAGTGTTTGTATTATGTGGGACGATGGTGGTATGTGTATGTACATACCTTGTGTCACTGTTTTTTTCATTGTGTTTCATTCTGTGACTAAAATCAATTTACTTTATAATATCACTTTAAGGAAATCCAATTAGGAAAGTCTGAATATTTCAAGAATGTTACTTTTCAAGGTGATTCTTCTCTTTGAACACAGAATTTGTTCAAATAAGACATTTAACATCAAGTGTTGCATGCAACTTTCACATTTTAAGAATTTACAGGATTATATATTTTATACTGTTTATGAATTTTGTATGTTTTTCGTACACAGGCTTACAGTTTAAATAGTTATGAGAAAATATACTTCCAAATATACCTAGAATCTGTGTTAGATGAAGAGCATGAATGGCCACAACACAGAGGGAGCAATCAGGAAGAGCCTTTCTATCAGATTGTGTAGAAAATGACATCCAAACGGAGACTTAGAGGACAGACGGAGGGGGAGGAAGACATCTCTCTAACAGAAAATGTAGAGGAGGATTAAAGACTTTGACATGGAGTTGATGAGAGTAAAAGAGATGATGCAGGTCCAGATCATGAAATGACCTTAGCTGTGACAAGCAGTTGTCCTTTGGTTCTACGAGCACTGCCACCAAAGTGCATCAAGCAGGAGAGTTGTGTGACCAGATAGATCTCTGTGCCTATCAGGAGAGAACGCACTTGCGTTAGTGAGCTTCCTGTTGCTGTAAGGAAATGCATGCAGCAATTAGCTTATAAAGAGGAAAGGTTTATTTTGCCTCACAATTCTTGAGGTTCCATTCCAAAATCAGGGGGTGCTGATGCCTGTTATTTTGGCAAGAGCGCCATATCTTGGGTGGAGTACATAGAAGAAACTGCTTACATCTCATAAGCCAGGAAGAGGGGGGAGAGAGAAAGAGAGAGAGAGAGAGAGAGAGAGAGAGGCAGAGACAGAGACAGAGACAAGAGACAGACCAGCATGTTTTAGAAATATGCCTCCAGTGCCCTAAAAACCTTTCCTAAGGACCCTCAGCATCTTGAGGTTCACAGTACCTCCCAGTAGAGCCCCCAGGGAATCCGGCCTTTGACATGGTGACCTTGAGGGATACTGCCTATCTTCAAAGCACAGCACCACTGGAGGGGGAACAGATGCAGGCACTTAATGGCAGCCATGAGATGAAAAAGAGTAGAAGTATGTAGATGAGACACTGAAGGAATGGCGAGGTATCTCCCGAGACAGATGGTCTGCAGACAGACGTGGGGCTGAGCTGGATGCGGGAGAAAAATGAACAGGTTCAGGACTGACTCTTAATTTCCCACCTTGGGCAGCTTGGAGGGAGGTGCTGCTCTCTGACCATATGCAGGCAAGCAGGGTAGGAGGGCTAGGTAGTGAGTCCTTCCAAATGGAGATGGGCCTTTGGCTGCAGAGCGAGAGGAAAGAGCAAGAGTTTAGCAGAGCAGCAGGGTCTGGCGGAACTGGTGAAGAGAGGCGTAAAAACAGATGGAGAAACTGAGGTCGCTGTACAACCCAGATACCCACGAGAAGGCTGCAGGGTAATGATCAGATTCCCTATAGCCCAAGACACAGCGTGCACGGAGATGCCACTCGGGGCAGAGGAATAAAAAGGTAATCAGGTTTAGACCATTGAGAGGAGAGCCCAGGAGAGCTCAGAAGAACAGAGAGAAGGAAAGGAGGAGAAAATCGCAGCAAAGATAACTTTGCCTTTGTCCTTTGGTGCTATACTATCTTGGAGGCTTTCGCAGTGAACTCACAGTCCGATTACACCTTTGCGCATATGCACGCGCATGCACATGGTCTGTTTCTTCACATGACCTGGAGGGAACTTCCAAGGGGGTCCTGATTTTTACCTGTCTGGGGCTGATCATGTATTTCCCACCCTTAAGGGGAAGGAGAAAAATGAGCACCATTGTTCGCTCTGTGGACTCCTCGCAACCCATCGTCACGGTGACCAGATCGCTTTCACGAGGATGGTCCACACCTGCCAGCCTCTTGTCGTGGGCATTTCTCCATTGACTGTACCCATGGCTGCTGCTCTGCTTCTGCCCAGGGCAGCCTTAGCAGCTGCTAGAACCGCATTGCCAACATCCTGTGGCCTTCACAGAATCCCGGGCCCAGTCCAGCCACCAAGACATTTGTGGTCTGTCAACACTTTCATCCAGTGCCCTCTGTGTGCTGCTGGGCATTGCCCCAGCCTGCAGGAGATGCCACCCTCGTAGCAGCCTTGCCAAATGCTGCACAGAGCCCTGGGAAAGGTCTCCTGGGCGGGGAGCTTGGAAGGCAGCAGGGGTCCAGTGGTTGGTGTGAAGGAAAGGACAAAAAGCCAGAGCTGCGAGTGGGCTCTGGGTAGTATAGGCAGTGGTGGGGACAGCATTTGAAGAGCCCTGCACTGGGACTGGAAACTTAATGTTTGAGAGCTCGTTCAAAGGTGACCCAAACCAAATTTCCAGTCCTCTAGTAGTCTCAGCATGCAGAAGCTGCACCATCCTCTGGAAGGCGGTAGTTTAACCCAAATGTTTCCCGGGCTGATGGTGACAACACTGCATGTCGGTGAGGGCACCTTCCATCGCCTTGTGTCTTCACTGGGTGGTCACATTGCATAAAACCTGGCCAGTGTCATGTCTCATGCTAAGTGCCGGCCTCTTCCCAGGGTTCCCACTCTTCCTGCACTAGGATAAAAATTCTTCTGAGCCTTGATACCCTATTACAGCCCTGATATTGCAGGGTCACCGCATTCTGGCGTGGAAATCTTTACAGGATCTTTGCGCTGCAGTTAAATGGTCATTGGTGTAGCGTGGTTTAGCAATAAAGCCGTAGACAGCCACTTCGGAAGGCATGCTGTCCTGATTTCTTAGCATCTAAATAATTCTACCATTTCCAAGTATATCTTCAGCTTACTCAAAGACATTTGCCTACTTTAGTAACTCCTAACAGTTTCTTTCTGATTAAACAGGAAAAAAAATAGTTCCCCTTGCCTTTCTGTTTCATGAGACTTAGTTTGTAGCTTCTGTGTTTCTGTGTCATGTGGCTCAAGCTTTCACCTGGCTCCCACAGATTACGTAGAGGGAGGAGGAAAGGGCGCTTCTATGTGGGTAGCTATTACTGAAAGTGCTCAAGTGTTAGGCTAATTGTGTGGCTTTCAGGGGGTAGAACCGTCTGCTCTTTCTTCCTTCAAATCCTTATGTCAGCGGTATTTCTTCCATGATAACATTTATTTATCAAAGTTTATGCTACTTTGACTTTTTATAAAATATCAGTGAAGATATATGGATCGATTGACCCCAGGAGCAGTTTATTTATCCCTTTAGTCACACTTCAGTGGCAAAATCAATGCCCTTCTGAAATATCTGACATCACAGCCGTGCCAGTAAATAGTGACAGTCCTGAGCTATGTGCAAAAGGAACTAAAATTTATTATCAACTTAGATTTTTTAGTGCCTGTATTGATTTTCCTGGAGATGCTTGTGAATTTTTATTTATCTGTAGCTGCGCAAGTGACCTTTGTTTCAGAAAATCACAGTTTAAACTCACCAAGATTAGGGGAGTTGGAAGGACTAGTACATACTGTGACTATGGGATGGAAGAGGGAAAGGAGGAGGTGTACTTTTCTAGAAGTGATGTTTTGTTCTGTTTTGTTTTCTTATATATCCACAAATTTATATCCTTTTTTATGTTGCAAAAACCCAGACATCCAGTTCACAAGGACTTATTAAAGATACTTGTGTGTCCAGCCCTCTACAGGAAATGGCTTTTGCAGTGGTCTTGGTTTGAAGGTGAGATTCACATCAGCAGAAAATTTGAGAGGAGAAGAGCGAGCTGAAGGCCCGAAGCAGAGGGAGGCTTGGCTGCTGGTGGAGAGAAGGGGGGGCGGTGGGCCACAGGAAGCAGAGCTGGCCACAGGGAGAACCCAGTCAGCAAGGGCTGGGGATGAGACGCGATCCTGTGTCCAGGGCAGGGAAGCTGGTGCTTCAGGAGAACGTATCTGTGATCCAGAAGCCCATGGACATGCGCTTCCTGTTGTCATTTTCTCGTGAGATACGGAGAGAGCTAAACTTACAGTGGGACAGCGGTGTGGAATGTGGCTGCGGGACTTTGCACATGGTCCCACCCTGTCTGTGTCTCAGTGTCCTCAAACAGGCGCTTGTGCCTTAGGCCTGGAGTGACATTAAGAGGATGGTGCAGGGGTCATTTGGCACCATGCTGGGCCAAGGGCTGGAGCCCAGTGAATGTGAGTAGCTGTTATTTTGGGGAGTTGTTGACTCTCAGGAGTGCTAAAGAAGCAGTGAGGAGGGTGAGAGCTCAGGTGTCTCCCGCTCTAAACACTTTTCCTCGTTAAGGGGAAAGGGAGCAAGGCCACTTTTTCTGTGGTTCTCCGACAGCTTCACTATGCGCTCAGTGGAAGGCACAGGGCTGGTAGAAATAGAAGACCGTGAGGTTTCTCAGCCCGGCTTCTCAGAGGAGGGCTCCAGCCTTTCTCAGAAGTTAATCATTTGAAAGGCTTTGTTTCTTCTTCTTCACAGTGAATGTGTTTTTATCAAATGGGCAGTTCCTAATTTTGCTTTATGCTTCAGGGGCATTTCAGTGGATAAAAATCATTCACTATGGCTAAGCTTTTTTTTCCCTTCACAGTAAAACACTTCCATATTTCCCGGCATTTGCCCACTACATGCTCAGTCCTGGGCAAATAAAACGGTGTACGGAGTGCATTGTGCTGCTGAAGGGCAGCTCATCTGGACGGCTGTCGGAGGAAGGCTAGGAAAGTGCGGGATTGGAGAGGGCAGGAGCGGTAGAGATGGTCAGCACTGCACAAACGGGCCCAAGACAAGGAAGGGAGCACGCTGCGGTCACGGGGCCAGGCTTCACAGGGCAGTGAGAGGCCAAGACCAAGAAGGACAGTGTCACCAGGAGAGGGTGGTGCGTCTTCAGTAATCGGTGGGCGGAAACCACACCCCAGATCCCCATGCTGTGAACGAGTCTCACCGTATATTCCCTTGGCTACAACTATTTCATTCTCAGTTTCATCCCTAGGAAAATCTGGGAGGGCTGCCTTTGTAGTGGTAGGAAGTCGATGTGTTTTTTTAAGACAAAGCAAATTAATTGCACATGATTAAAAGTTAAATTCAGAAGTGTGTGCACACTTAGAATTTAGTTTGTCTGACATGTGCTGCCAGGTAGAAAGTTCCAAAATGCAGTTTCAGTGTTGGTCTGTGTTGTCTGTAATGATGATCAGACAAATGGTGCTAACTGAATAGTGACTTAGTT
This sequence comes from Dinomys branickii, assembly GCA_004027595.1. Taxonomy (NCBI): domain Eukaryota; kingdom Metazoa; phylum Chordata; class Mammalia; order Rodentia; family Dinomyidae; genus Dinomys; species Dinomys branickii. The sequence goes on from PVLD010001475.1 coordinate 26,350, forward strand.
GCATGCACATCCACTGATACGTATTGTAAGTATCCATGTCATGTAACTCCACAGGTGTGCACAGCAACCAACCAGCATTCGGTTTCTTTGCCCTACAATTGAAAAAACCTAAAAGAGTGAGTAATAGAAAAGTAAGTCTTTATAATTTGCAGGGTGTACACTCAGAGCAGTCCACATATAGTGCTGTTGAGTAAGACTGTATTTTGACAGGGAAAAAATGACCGAGCGAAACATTTTTACTAAAAAAGCTAAAGAATTTTAACTTGAATCTGCATCCCTTTGGATGGAAACTTTGCTTTGATACAAACTTGTTGGGCGAAATTTTGAGCAGAATTCCGGCTCTGACATGGGACAGTTCTCCAGGAACTGGAAACACCTCCAGGGTTGCGGTGCAGATGAGGCTGCAGCACGGGGTCCAGTGGGGAGTAGTGGGGTGCCATGGGCTGAGTGTTCTGTGTTGCTGGAGTTTGGGCTTCAGAGATGGGAAACTTCAGGGGTCCTGGTGCTGGAATGAAGTTCCTGGCCTGGACAGGGGGCTCATTCCGTGGTACACAGTTTCCTGCAAACTTGTGATGGCCTGAAAAAGTCATTGTATAGTCAACAGGGTTTGTGTTAGAAGTGTAAAGTGAACAGTTTTCTTTCGCCAGATAATTTCTTGATCATATTTAGGAAAATAAGAAAAGGGGAAGAATGGAAAAAGAAGAAACAGCTTTTAAAGCAGCTGTCAAGAATATACAAATAGATTTAAGGTTTTGGTCAGTTCGCAGTAAATCCTCGCCCATGCTGTGCTGCCCTGTGCATCAGAAGGTACTCAGGGCACAGCCACAGCGAGGAGGGGCTCCTGCATCCCTGGGCCTGAGGGTCGGCCTCCTGGGGCCGCTGACACCCTTTGCAGCGAGCACAGGCCTCTCTGCCTACAGCTGGCAGAGGGACTCCTGTGACGATGCGGCTGAGGGACGCACAGGTGAGGGCTGCGGCCCATGCTCTACAGGAGTATGGTGGCCTCTGGCCTCTGTGCTGCAACACACCTGAATTCCAACATGCCGTCTTTGCAGAAGCAAAGATGTGTTTCTCCAGTGCGTAGTGAGATGCACTTTGGCCTCTAAAATGTGAAATTGTTTCAAATTGATTTCTATATTAATTTTCTTCTCAAGTCTGGGTACATATTGTGGTGGTGGGTGATAACTAGACACTGTCCTTTCAGAGTACAATTCGCCAGTATGTTTGAACGTTAGAAAGCAGGAACCTGGTGAGCCGGTGGCTCGCCTCTAAGAATATCTCTGGCAGAAATAGACACACAGGTGCACCTGGAGCCAAGGCTGGAGGAAAGCTGTCAGCAGCCTACACGCCTTCTCACATGGGAAGCTCTTCTGGGATGAGCAAACAGTTTGGACCCCTGGCCCCCACCTTGTGGACAGGGTAATCTGATAATCATTCCCCTCACTGTGGAGCTCACAAGACTGTCTTTGGTGCTTTGGATGCCAGTACTTGCCAGAGGATCGTAATGGTCTGACGATGAGGAGAGAACACATCATGATGAGAGTTTGCAGAGCAAATGAACGAGGGAAAGATGGTGGCACCTGTGCCCTGTTGTTTCATTATTGTGACAGTTAAATATTGTTTGCTTAGCACCCGTGAGAACAGGTGTGTCTTGGGTGAGATCCTGTGGTATAGAATAAGACAGAACTTGGTAGAAATTTACATCCCTAAATTACTGTTGTATGTGAGAATGTGCTTATTTGAACAATAGTATCTTAGTTTTACATTAGACTGAGGCACCTGAGACATGGTGAAATGTGGGTAATTATGCCAGATGCCCAAAAAATAAAAAGAAATGAATGAATAATTTTGAATGTGTTTGTAGAGTGACCAGGACATGACTTTTAAATGAGCTTTCCAGGGAGATGGTGGTCACTATTTTCCCAAAGTTGGCAGCGTTGAAAATTAGACCAAGTTCCAACCAGAAAAGAAAAGGGCTTAAGGAAATGATGCCCAAAAAACTATATCATGTAAGTGAAATAATCAGAGTATTAAATCAGTAAGTGTGGATGTAAACCATGCCATATTCTCAGGCAGTTCTGTAAATAGAAGAGGATTGTGTTCTAACACAATCTAGTAGGAGCCAACAAACTTTATCTAGAAAGGGTCAGGTAGTAACTATTTTGGGTTTTGTGGGACATGTGGTTTCTCCGAGATTCTCAGCTCTGCCACGATGAAGGTGGCCCCAGAGATGATGTACATGAATGGGCATCCTTGCTTTCCAGTGAAACTTTATCTACAAAAGCAAGTGGTGGGCCCGTAAGTCATGTACAGTACACTGATGTGGACCCTTTGAAAGAATGAAATAGTGTTTTTCAACTTCTTACTGTCTTAGCCTCCTAAGTAGACAGTAATACGAGGTTTGGCCCATAGGTTTACACTGAGTTTTCTGACTCTGGGTGAGCAATATTACCTCGTTCCAAAACTCACAAGAGTATCACTGTGTGTTGGAGGCAGTGAATTAATTGCCAAACCTGACCAGAGTGTTGTAGATTTAGGGTCACTTCATATCTAGAAACCAGTACAGATATAAAATGTGTGTACTCCAGGTGTCTTTGGGTGTAAACTTCATTTACTTGGTGAATGTTACTGCACATTGACTTCTTTAAGTGGCACTCATTTTTGTTAAGTGGCAATCCTTATGGCTATGGAATTCAACATACGAAAGCTAAAAGTTCAAACCAGTGCCATTCTTGTCTGCTGAGCATTTATTGTGGGCCAGGCATGACGGCACATTCCTCGGTTCGTTGCAGCAGCCACTGTAGCAGAGCTGAAAGCACGGACTGAATGTGGGTGTGGGTGTATTTGGATCTGTTCGGTAGGACAAGGCAGGGTTCCCAAAAGGAACCAGGGCTGCTGCCCTAGAGTCTTGAAAAGACCCTCCCCATAGACACAGCTTTCCTGGATTTATAGACAAGGAAGCAGAACTTAGGGAAGCCACTCCCAGGCCTCAAGGACCAAGGTCCAAACCCAGAGTGTGGTCCAGCGCCTGTTGTTCATGACTTTCCCGTATGGCCTCGTTTATCCAGAGCCTGTGAAGCTAGTGTTACCATAATGCTGGTGTAATGCTAGTGTATCATGTGGTTCTGAGAATCATGTCCTTATGCAAAGAGACCTGCATACTTTCAGTATGGAATATGAGACTGTCAAGATCAGGAAACCTTCCATGTGGTCATAATGCAAGTCCTGTTATTCATAAATAAGGACAACAAGGCCAGCCCAGGACATGATAGCAGTAGAGGGAAAGCCTTGGTTGCTGACCTAGTCAGTCCCCTAGACAGACATTCTCAGAATTTCATGTGGCATCTGCTCTATGTGGAACCCTCCCACCTTCTCTGGGCAGGCAGAATCATTTGGTCAATACCAGCAGAGCAGCACCCCACCCCTGTTCTCACCAGGGGCTGTTCTGACAGGAACCTCTGAGGGTGCCTTCCAGCCTGGTGTGCTGGGGTGAGAATGTAGGCACAGGGGCTTGGACTTGGGAATAGGCAGACCAGGGCAGAGTCCTTTTAGGACCTCTGGGGCAGTGGGTCTGCTTCCTTTGGGTAGGCTCACCTCATCCTTTCCACCAGATGAAAATACACCCACATCCCACATTCAGTACCTTCTAAATAAATGCTTAAAACTTTCTAAAAGACTTTTACAGTCTGGATTTTAGAGTTGACTCTGAGCAATTCATTTAATTTACAGTTGGTTTCGTTATCATCAAGCAATGACGATACTATTTTCAAAGGCAATGGATTGTTTTAAGGAGTACTAAATGCAGTTAACAAACACTGCCTGGTGGCTTTGGTAGGCACGGAGTTACCCATTTATTCATTTTGGCATTCTAGCTTCTCTTTTTATTTTGGAGCCTGTATTATTTTTCCTTCTTCAGGCCGCAGACATTGGTGTGGGATTTTAGAAGCTAGTAGGACTTGAGCCTAGTGTCTGAGATCCTAGTGACCCTGGATCTGGATACGCCATGCTGCCTCTACGTGCCACCTGCTGGCTACATACCCTTGGGCAGGGTGCTTCTAACCTCAGCGTCGTTGTGAAATGCAGATAGCACAGCACCCCCGCCACCCTGAATGCCTGCATGCTGTCAGGTGAGATGTCCTCTGCAGCTGTCTTCCGTGTGTCCCAAGGACTGGGGCGCAGAGTTTGGTGGCCACCCCCCAGGACCCAGAACAGAGGGGCAGGGTGGGGGTCCTCCTTCGTAGCTCCAGCTTCCTTCACAAGCTGGATGGCTTGCTGCTGCCTTTCCTGGAGGCTGTGACCCTCTGTGGCTGGACTGCACGTCCCTCCTGTATGAATCATGTCTCTTTATATTCTGTACTTTGGATGTTTTGGCATCTTGGGGCCTGGCTGACCCTGCAGAGCCTGCTGTCCTCAGGCTCTCTCATTCTTAGCTGAGGCAATGACTGGCCAAGAGCTGCTTTTCCTATGTAAAGCAACCAGTCTGGACCCACAAGGAGCTCTGTGGCCTCCCTGCTGGGGCTGTAACACTCAGCACCCTGTCTCTGCCCTAAGCCTGGCACGTACTGGGTGACTGGAAATAATTCTGATGCTCCATATTCTGGAGTCCCCTGACATCATTCACAGTAGCCAGTCCTAAACTGGCCTTTTCCACCCCACCAAATAATCCCATGGGAAACAACGAAAGCTCTTCCCTTGTGTTCTGCTCTCTTAACTGCCTCCTGAGTCACCCTGGTGCTTCCCTGGGTGTCCTTCCCCGGAGGGCACCATGGTCCCCTGCCTCTGGGAACTGTGCGTGACAAGCTCTCTCCAGTGGCAGCTGCTGGTCCCCTGATGTGTTGTTCTCAGCAGACTGGAATGATAAGGAAACCTACATTTGAAACCAGCTCCCTACCCCCGCGGCCCTGGGCGGGGGCAGGGGGGCAGACACCTGGTCCTTTTGAGCCCCCACGCTGGATAATGCAGCTGGCAGGCCAAGGATGCAGCACCTGGTAGGCCAGGGGCATGCTGAGGTCACTGCTACCCAGACGGAGGAGTCAGAGCACAGCAAAGGCCACCCCCGCCCCCTGCTGTTTGAAGGACAGCGGGGGCAGAGGACAGCAGAGTGCTCTGCATGCTTGAGAAGGCAGGGGCTGCGAGGAAGGCCTGAGCTCCTAGCAGTGAAATGCTCTTCCCTCCTGGCTGGTGCTTCTGCACACCCTGTCCACAAGGGGTTTGCCTGCTCAGACCGTAGCTGTTCTAGACAATGCTTGTTTTATTTTTGTCCTGATTAAAAGCACAGCATCGACGCACCATGTCTTGGGTCGCGGCTAAAAGGTCTATTATTTCTTTTGCCTTCTTCCTCTCTGTTCTCTTTCGTAGCTCTGATTTTTCACCTGAAAATTAATACCAAAAGTAAATTACTAGAAGTAAAACACTTGCATGTCCAATCTCCCTCACGTTCCTCTGGGGACAGGTCCCAGAACCCTGTTGAAGACGCCGACCTCATTGGTGCTCAGATCCCTTCCCGAAGTGGTGTCGCCTGGGCACAGAACCCGCACACGTCCTCCGTGGACTGAGGCCTTGTGATACCTAACACGGAGCAAAGGCTGTGCAAATAGTTGTTGTCCTTTAGTGTTCGGGAAACAAGGCCAAAACAAAAGTTTGTGCATATTCAGTGCAAATGCAGTTTTTCCCTATATTTTCAAACCATGATGGCTTTAATCCATGAAGTAAAACCCATAGATAAAAAGAACCGCTTGTCTAAAGTGAGTTATTAAAACCCTGAACCTTCACCTGATCACACATGCTCTCCAGCTTCCTAACTGCACCCACCGTGACACCAACTTCTCTGCCTCTTTGGGCGAAAGTGGCTGCCTGTAGTTTTCTGGAATGGTCACAGAGCGTGGGCTGCACAGATGCACTGTGATCCTGCTGTGCACACTAGCACAGGTGCCAGCCACACGAACACAGAATGTGGGCAGAAGGTCAGGCATCTTCGTCTGTGAAATGGGGGTGACACCCCCCCCCTTGTGTATGCCTGCTTGCTGTTGGGTGAAGTATCTCTCTCTACAGCTGTCTTCCATGTGTCCCAAGGACTGGGCCCTACTGAGGGCCAAAGGAAAAACCCCAGCTCTTTTCCAGCTCACCCGATGCAAGCAGGGTGCTCGTGTGTGTCTTGGTGTATGGAGTGGCAAAACACTTGCTGTGTAATTCGTCAGGCTTACATCTGAGAGCCCCTGGGCTTCATGACCCTTTTCCATGACCACGTATCTAATTCTATGCTCATGATTATGCTTTTGTTTAAAAGATAGCTTTATAGCCTGGAAGGGCCCACAAAACCGGCCTCCGCCTCCGCCCCTAGGGAGGGGTTATGGGGGTGTTATGTGATGTTTTTACTCCTTCTCTATAAATCTGTCATGGAGAGAGCGCGTGTTGAGATGACATGTGTCAACATCATTCAGAAACAATGGCACGGCACCCCCACTAATAAAGGTACTTCACATCTATTATTCATAACAGCTCAGAGGACGCGCATTGAAACCTTTCACTTTTCTTCACCAGCCATAGATTTCTTAAGAATCTATTTGGAGGATGAGAAAAGGAAAGAATTGATAAATTGGTGCTTTTATTTCCAAGCGGCATATCTGTGCCACTGCTAGGTTCTAAGTCGAAAAAGGAATTTTTTTTTAAAGGTTTGAAGCAATTACATCATTATTTTTAAGACAGTGAAATGCCTCTGCTTGAAACCAGTGGAGATTGAGATTTGGCTTTTGTACTTTCATGTTGTAAACCTCGTTGCAAATGAAGATTCTGGAGGCTGGAAAAAATAAAACAAAGCAAAAAAAAGGGGGAGGGACTGTGACCGCTATTGATTAAGTGTCTCATTGGCTTCATTGTGTGGCCCTCAGTGGCCTTTTTGGCAGAAGGAGGCCCAAGAATAACATTGCTGACATTTCCTTGAAAAGATGCAAAGCTTTGACAAAGACAGCTGCACGCTTAAAAAAAAGATACAGTTTTGATGTACATGCTTTAGTCTTTTCAGAAGTGGGAGTGATTGATTAAATGCATGAATGACCAAGACTTCTTAAAGTTACAGAGGTTAAACGTCCAGCTGAAAGACTTAAAAAGTCATTGTGCAGTGGTTATTTTCAAAACCTGCAATTCCCCGTGTGATTTTTAAAAAAGAGAAATTGATGAATTGGGAGGAAATAAAAGGAAAGGGTCATAGATGTAGGCTGAAGTAGTTACAACATTTAACTTTAAAAACATTCATTCATTGAATAAATATCTCCACTTCTGTATGTGTGAAATCTTCAATGTGTAGGAAATGTAGTTTTTAGATAGGCTACAGAGGAGGAAATGCTATTTTAAAATGGTGAAGCTCAAACATTAGACATATGCTAAAGCTTCTGTTTAATTGACAGTTTTTATCCACTCAAAATTAGGTATAATTTTGTCCTTGGTGTCTGTGTTTTACAGGTGAACTGTCTGTAATTTAGCCCAGCATTGCCATCACCTGCTCTCTTCATTTGTTTTAAAATTACAGTGAAGTTTTACAATGTTTTATTTTCAGGGTGACGCCTGCCCACCCCCACATTTATTGGGTATACACTTTTTCATCCCTTGCTTTGAAACTGTCTCAAGTATGCTGACTGTTAGGCTTATTACTCAAACGTGTGGGTACAGTTTTGACTGTCTGTGAAAGTGTTTGGGAAGTTATTAATACTGTGTTTGCCAACTTCGATTATAAATCTTGAGGCGAGGTAGACTCATGCCTGTTATGGGTGTTTGGTGTGGCATTAGGCACTTGCCCGTTTGGAGTCGGAGCCCTGGATGGAAGCTGGTATCTGACCCTCACAGCTGGGCGCTCCAGAGCAAGCCTCTTACCTAACTGTGCCTGCTGCATTCACCTGTGAAGAGAAGGTAGTCCTGCCTGTCTCCCGGAAGTGCGATGAATGGTCAGATAAGATCAATACGGAAAGAGCTTAGCGCGTTGCCCTTTATAATAAGCACTCAGTAATTGATAACTATTAGGATAACTTCATAGTAAATACAATAGTAATAAAAATAAATGTTTATTAACGGCTAACAATAATAACTGGATTTAAATATACCTATATCCCTGGCCTTTAAAGAGCTTATGTTTTCTGGTAAGAGTGCACATATTAAATGATAATTATAATGCAATGTGATAACCACATTCCTGGTAATGCACACTACGTTATCTTGCAAACAGGGATATTGTGTTGCTCTAAAAAAAATTGACCTCACAAACCAAGCAGATTGTAAATTAGCAAGCACAGTGTGAACGCTTGACTGAATAAATAATCAGGTACTTAAAAGGCTCCGGGTCCTGGAAGAGTTCATTGTTTGTCTTACCTAAAAGCGAGTCCCATAGCAATGCTCCTTTCCCCCCTGTAATCTTGGATTTGCAAAGGGCAATGTGTGCTTCCTCTTCTGGACTCCAGGACGGGGTCTCTGATGGGGCTGCTTTTGGTAGCTGCTGTTGGCCGCAGGCCTGACATTTGGGTTTCTAGAGAGTGAGGCAAAACTGAACGTGACAAAAGGTTGAAGGTAAGGCATTAGTTCATCTTTCTCCCACCCACACCGCCACTGCTTTTGAGACCTCTGCTCTCTGGAGAGGGCAGACTCATTTCTGTTTCAAATGCAGGACTCTGCTCAACTGCATGAAATAAATAGTTCAGCCATCCTCTTAAAGAGGGATGGGATAAGTGGTGACATTTTAAAAATTAGGGGTAACTGGCAATGGTGCATTATTACCTAATACTAGGTACACGTTGAAATAAATATAACTTTAAAGTTTTCTTTTTTAAATAGAAATCTCTAAAATAATAAAACTTTTACGGGAGTGTTCCAACTTAATATCCTGTACATTTTTCATTCATGCTGTTGTGCTCTTGCCCGATTTGCAAATCAAATGTGATGATGGCATTTCTTTCACAGCAGTTGTCCTGACATAATATACGTCTCCCTCATTGCCACTGATTTTATTTTTAGTTCAGCCAAAAAAGAAATTCTTCCACAAAGTATGGTATGCAGACCTTTTTAAATGGCCTTAAGCCAGTGGACTTGAAGTTAAAAGTCATCAAACTGGCCATTAACCCTGATGGCAAGTGAGCAGTTTTTGCATTTTTCAGACAGAGAGAGGAGGCAGCAGAAACCTGGGATGCTTTCAGCTCTGCTCCCAGACCTGGCATCATGGAAATGTGTCCAAATGGCCACAGGAGATTGTGGCATTGTATGGACCTTGTCTGTTCTGGAAGGAAAGAAGGAAGGGAGGGAGAGAGGGAGGACGGGAAGAACAACAGCTAATGATACCAGGGTATGAGTTTTAATTTAGTTGTGAGCATCCCAAGGCATCCACACATTGGTAGGCTAAGGACACTATAAAGAAAAGATTCCCCAGCGGCTCTGGCCAGGGACAAGATAGGGGTTCTACCAACCATGGCATGTGCAGGTGGGAAAGTAATGATCAGACCACTGAAGTGTGAGGCCACGTACGCCACCACGGGGTCTTGTAAACCTTCCTGAAGTAGGCGAGAGACGAAGGAGCAGATTAAAACGAGAACAGGTTTGGACGTGGCAGAGAGTAAATCGAAGGTATATCAACGGAGCGGCTTAGTGTATTTTGAGGATTTAAGAATGGGATGGGCACGTGATTCAGGGCTCGTTCCCCTCTCCCATCAATTATTAGGAGTAAACTGAATCAATAACTTTCACTATGTCCAAATTCTAGCACCCTCACAGATGTCCAGACTGTATGGGAAGGAAACCAGTCTAGTTGACAACAAAGTCTCTCTTACCTGTAAGATAGCAAGACGAGGTAGATGGGAGATGCCCTACCCCATGGTAGATTGGAAAGTAAACTCGGTCCCAAGTCTCAGGTCTACCCTCCAAGTGGCCTTAGTCAGAGGCCTCAAGTGAAGTGTTTGTTTCTGTCCCATGCTGGAGTACAACACGATGAATTAGCAGACCCACCACAAGACAAGTCTGTCATCCCAGAAAAGTATCCCAAAGGCTCGATATCTTCTACTTTTATTAATTACAAGAGACTAAAGGTGCAATTGTCAGGACTTAAAAGACTCTGTACCTGCTATTGAAACAAAGTATTAGGCACAAACACAGATTTAGAGATTTAGAATATGTTTGAGTCTCATGCTTCCTCTGCCGAAGGTAAGAACAAGAAAAGAATTTAGAGAGGCTAGGGATCTGACTCCGTGCTAGGGCACTTGTGTAGCATGCAGGGGCCCTGGGTTCCATCCTCAGCACTGCAAAAAACAACAAAAAAGAATTTTTAAATGTTAAAATGTTGTTTCAGTCCTTGTGGGTCTGACACTATGTTATGTGCAAAGTATGTTTATGAGAATTGTAGACACAATTGCTACCACTGGGACATTGTTACCACTTCAACAAATAAAACGCTAAATAGCTCAGCAAGACGGAAAGAGTATCAGGCAGAAGACTGTGTATGATGGGTTTTGAAGAGGAAGATGAAGAAGATGTGAAGTAGAGCGTGAGCAGACCTGCAGAGGAAGAATTTGAGGTTATTTTTATTAATGGATACACAGTGTATATATTTATGGAGTACAGTATGATGTTTTGATAAATACATGCATTATGTAATGATCAAATCTGAATAATTAACACATCCATCATCTAAAATATTTATCATTTCTTTTTGGTAATGAGAACATCAAAATCCAGTGGGAGAAATTGAGCCCCAGTCTGAAAGACATCCCAGGTTGGAGGGATGAACAGATTCTCCCAGCAGGAGTGCTGATGGGTATGTGGAAGGAAATGCCCAGGTCAGCTAGGCAGGAAGCCTTAGAGTGCGGCTGCATAGGGCAGGGCTCTGCAGACCGCAGATTTTCATCTAGGCCAATGATGGCAAACCTTTTAGGGCTTTCAGTGGTACACACAGCCTGCCGTGGCACATGTGCCATAGGCTTGCCAGCACTGCTCTCGGCAATTGGGAGCCGTTGAAGGCTGCTCGTAGTGGCAAGTGAAATGGTGAAAGTTTTATCTGAAGATTAACCTAGCAGGAGAAGGTAGAGGTATTTGGAAGGAGTGGGCAGTTGGCAAGCTCACTTCACACCAAGAAACCCAGCATGCTAAGCCAGCAAAGCCAGAGAGTGTGGACATATTCTGCTTTAAGTAAACAGCCACCTTGGAAAATCTAGATTGATAAGCAAATAGGCATAGGGACTACAGTTAATAATGATGTAATATATATTTCAGAATGGCTGGGATGCAGATTTTAAATGTATGCACCAAAAAATTATAAGCATGCAAAATAATGTTTATACTAGCTTGACTTAATTACTCATCATGTATTTGTATAGCTATCAAAATGTCACTTTAGAACCCCATAAATATATACAGTTATTACTTGTATAATAATAAACATGTCTATACCTTTAGTATCACACACTGGATAAAGCAAGGTGATGTTTACCCTGACTGTGTAAAAACTTCATTTTTTCATTTGCTCTATTAAACAAATGTACACTCTTTATTTTCCCTTGTTTTGTACCAGGAATCGAACTTGGGAGCTTGCACTTGCCAGGCAGGCTCTTGTGCCGCTGAGCTATATCCCTGGCCCACAAATGTACACTATTAATTTCTTGTGGCCTCTTCATGGAATAATCAAGTTGGGTGTCCACATGATAAATAAAGTCCTTGTAAAGAAGAATAGAGTCCCAACCATTTTTAAACTTGTAAAACTCTTATTAAGAATAATTCTTTCTTTCTTCCTAAAATTTATATAATAATTTCACCGAGCACTGTTTTTATTGTTATGTATGCCTGAAGCTAAATTTTCATTCCTCCTGACTCAGTAGATGGCTCTCTGTTGATTTCAGGTTTCAGATGTTTCCACTGAGAAGGGAAAAGAAGCTACCCTGAGGGTGAGCACAGGGAAGTGACAGAAGAAAGAGCTTGTGGTTTTTCCTTCCCTCCATGAAATCATTGTTTGCCAAAAGAAGAAAGACTTGTGAGAAATGCGGTAGCTCTCTTCCAAGTGAAATGGAAGGGTCAGTCGAGATTAATGATTCTGAGATGCTAAGTCAGAAGAGAATTTATTTTTAAAGGCAGAGATTTATTCTGAGCCAGAGGATTCTGAGTGTAGCTGGGGGACTAATGAAGCATGTATTTTATTTTGTGGAGTTCTTGGTGGTGCTGTCAGTCATTTAGCACGGGGCCTATTTGCCCAGAATTGTAGATCTGGTGAAAGGTCTACACATTCAAACCGTGAGATCCTCCTTCATTGGGAATTTTCTCCGAAAACCTTCCGGGGGTGGCTTATTTCTGCTATACTTGAAAGGTTTTATGTGTGAGGATTCTGTGTTTTTATGAAGATACCATATTGGCGTGAGTTCATATTAATTATTAACAGATTGCAAAGGTTAAAACACACATTTTTCACAGCAGGGCACTTTTCCTTCTGTGGATCATATATTGTTTTTCCTGCCTGGAGTCAAATATAAAGCAATTTATGGATATTCTGACCAGTTCTCTCCACACGAGGCTTCCAATTCCACCTTAAAATATGTCTTTCATTGTTCAACACTTCCTCAGAGTTAAATATCTGGATAGAATAATACCTTCCTTTTCTTTGTCAGCAGTAACATTCACCTCATCACTTTCAGCACACTCTGTCCTGCCTTCTGTCCCCTTTCACCAGTGTATCCCAAAACCCCATCGACACATGGCGTGGGTGGGCTTCCCCTCCCTAATTAGTCTTGTTCTTACATCATAAACCCATGAATGTGCCCACCAAAGTGTGCATTATTAGGAAATTGATAGGGAAACGTGCGGGGGTTGTGTCTGGGCTTCACACTACAGTTTCATCATGTGACCACCTGTCACAGTGACAGTCTTAGGCTGAGCCTTGAGTTCTGCTTGATTATATTAAAAAGAATGTTCTCTTTTAAAAATAACTAAATAGTTAAAGTGGAATAGGATACACAGATGTTTCTGGGAGCTCAGGATACAACCTTTTGTCAGTAAAGGGAGATGCCACTTGACTAGAGGAGGGGCACCCTGAGGTGCCGTCACACAGGGATAGATGCTTCCCCACTGTCACAGTCCCCGTGAGCCAGACCAACTTCGGGAGCTTTCCTTCAGCCTATAGCAGTAGCGGGAACCCAGGCCTCCTCGTGTCCTGCTCTGTAGGTAGCTTTGTTCACAGCTGGATGCTTTCAGTCTTCCCTCGGATATTCCTCCAACATTTTGACCTCATAAAAATATAGTGTCTTTAGAATGCCTGGATTGGTTAATGATAATTTATTCTGCAGATCAGGGCTTTGGAACCCTCCCTTGCACAGATTAATGGCTGCTCCCTGGACATCAGGCAAACCTCTGTAGTGCAATTATTTGTCTCTTCATTTTATATACGTTCATCCACACAGAGCCAGGAGCTGGAGAGACACGAGTGAACTGAACTCTTGCATAAGCAGGGACAGCCAAAGAATGTGAAGGATGATTTATAGGTTGCGGTAAGAGAAGGTGGGGGGCAAATCAAGACCAGTCATGCCAGAATGAGATGTGATTTGCTATTTTCCTTTCCCACTGTGTTTTTCCTGGGTGCCCCTCCAGGAGAGCCATCGAGTCGCTTCTGTTGTGTGTGTTCATGCATAAATTCAGGTCAAGTACAAAACCCTGATTTCTCTGTTCATCATAGGATGGGTAATGTTCTTATCAATACATAACAAGAAATCATAGCTCATTTGGCTCGTGACCTTATTCTTTTATCATTAATGGTCGAAATGGTGTTTGCTTAGCCATTAATGACTTCGTTTCAGTAAACTAAAGCAGTTTGAAATTTTCACTAATCTTTTCCCATTGAGGGTTTCCCTGGACCAGATCACTTCTTGAATAAAACAGAAAAAGCAAATGCATGCACAGGTTTCTAAGATTTTCCAGGATCAAACATAATTAGTAGGGTGAACCATTTTAAAATGAGATTTCTTTCTTTTCTTTTTTTTACTAGAAATCACTGGTTCTAGACTACTACAGGATAAATAAACTATTTACTAAAAATATGAATTGCATGAACTTACCCTATAAAGTATTCAAGTACTGGGGCCTCTTTTTTTAAATGAAAACCTGAACCAATACATAAGCATAAACACAGAAAAATGGTTTAACACCTAGTTTGTTTTTTTGTTTTTCTGAAAAGATGCTTTTGGAGTGAACCCGTCTTTGCTGCTTAATTTACATTTTAAGGGCTCGTTAGGGTGATAAATGACGCGGCAGGAGAATAAAACATACTTCCTGAACAAAAGGCGATCTCGGTAGCCTAATAACATTTTATGCCAGCACTTACATTTGTCAGAAGTAGATGCTATTTATCCCTATGATTATTTAAAAATCATTTTTATTGTCCTTTGTGCTGTGTCCTCTTCTGGGAATTTTAATTCAGAGTTTGACACCTACTTATTAACTTCCATGAAGTATAGAGTGCAAAGACCTATACTCCATAAAGAATTCTAAACAGCCATGTTTATATTGCCTGCAGCTGTACACAAATTAGCTCCGTTTGGATTTGTTTCGATCAGAAATAGAAGCCCGTTGCTTCCTGGGTGACGCAAGTGCACTCTGCTATCTGCCTGCCTCTCGACCAAGCGGGACCTGCAGAGTAGACAGAAGGGAATTTTCCTAATTATGATAGAGTCCTGGTGCATCAGTCCATTCCTTCCATTTCCTTGGCCCCTCCCAACCGCTCGTCCCAAACGGCACTCTGTCAGCTGTCGCTGCGTACTGCCCGTCCTTTCTCCTTCGAACTCCTCGCCCAGCCCGCATCTCCCCTCCCACACCCTCACTCTGCCTCCAGATTGCTTCTTCCTGAGCCATCTGTCTCCCTGGCTGTGTATTCACCCAGCTTCTCGGTGAGCTAGGATTTTTTTTTCCCTCAGGGTGGGTAGCACCCTTTGCAATGAGCAGGAGTCCTGCATGCTGTGCATGCTGAGGCACCCAGCAGGCGCTGGAGCCTGGGCTTCCCAGGGCCCCTGCGCAGAGCAAGCAGCACATTCTGCCCTTTGTGTGGCCTCCCTTCAAGCCTGATCTCCACCTGACACCCCAGAATGCCAACTCTTTCATTTGTGACTCATCCAAGGGATTTTGGGAAAGGGCAAGTGTCTGTTTGGCCATCTCCGGAGGAAGAACAGCCTCAGTGCTGAGTCATGGGCATGGGGTGAACGTTGTCCTAGGGAGAAGCCTTGGCAGGCCCCAGAGCACTGCACGGTGCTGCTGGGGCCCAGGACACAAACCCAGCCTGAGTCAGGCTCGCTGTGCTCACATTAGCATCAAGTGCACGTTTTATCTACACCCACCTCCTGTTCAGGCCCACGCCTGCTGCTGGCTTCAGGTGACCTGCGGGGGTTTTTCTCAGCAGGCTGGGAATACAACAACCACCCACAAAAATTCAAAGATGAATTCTTGGAAAGTCAAATCGTGGTACACGTTTTATGTCTCTCTTATCGCACAATCTTTGCAGCTAATATCTCAAATTGATCCCCTTCAGGGAATCCAGCTTTGAGTTATTGGTCCAGCTTCATTGGCAGCGTAATGAACATCTGACCATCCTATCACTGCCACTGTTATTTTAGATGATACACGTAAGTGATGTATTTCTATTTGATACTTAACTGCTTTTATATTTTAATGAGAGATGCAGTGGTAATTGATGATCACTTCTACCTGTTCAAACAATATATAGCTACTTATCGGTTCACATGGATGTTAATAATAATTTATAAGGACATTAAACTCAAGAAAGAGGTAAAGACACATTAAAACCAGGGTTTCCCTACTCGGCAGAACATGGATGTCAGCCTTGGGCATGGTGGCAAGATGTAATGGCTTATGAACATGACCATGTGTGAAATGATGGTCAATTTCTTTTGCAGTCTTTGACAAAATGCATGAGAATGAAAAGACCAGTGGTTCATGCCCAGCTGAACTAAGTTATGCTATCCAAAAGCTCAGAAGAGCCTTGGCAGGGCCCCTCTGACCTCTCTCCTACCTGTGGAGTAACAGAAATCCTACAGAGGTTGCTTCCACACCTCGAGGAAACGGAGGAGAAACGAATAGCCACTCTGGAGTTTTTAGACAGTGCTTCGTTAACATTATTAATATTGTCATACACAGTTACAGAGCTACACAGAAGTTGATGAGCACAGCTCCAAAGACGCAAACATGGACCCTTATTCACAGTCCGAATTTAAATAAGCTAGAAGATGGATGGCACAAACATAAAAGTTCAGAGAAAGGAAATGATTTCAAGAAAGGAATTCCATGAATCTGCAGAACTCATTATGGACTGCGTAGGGACATCATGAGTTTTTTCGAAAGCATATAAATAATAGGTATCTTTGTTAAGGAATACAATCTGGAAAACAGTTTGAAAACTACATGCTTTATGTTTCCTTCCCCATGACCAGCTCTGGAATTTTTTTCCAGCCCAGTGAGTTATCACTTCATTGGTTCAACCCAGCAGATTCCTGGGCTACGCCTGAGTCCTCTAGACTTTAGATTTTCTACACACAGAAAAACCTGAGGTCTCCTCTTTGAAGGGGCCTGATTTTGTAGCCTTACAGTTGTCTAGTCCATGTTTAATCCAAATATTGTTTTGTTTACATGATGACATTTTGGTCGACAAAGAATTTTAGACGGTGGTGATCCTATAAGATTATAAAAGACCTGAAAAGGCCTGTTGCTGAGTGACATAGTAGTTGTCATAATGTTTTAGCTCAATAGATTAACCTTACGTTTGCTGCAATACTGGGTAAACAAACCTGCTGCATGCCACTTATACAAAGCTATAGCTTGTGCAATGTTGTGCAGCATGTAATCCTTAATAATGACACCCAAGTATGTTACGGGTGTATACATTTGCTATACAATGTACCTTTATCACTGTGTTAGAGTATACTCCTAATTATTTTTTCAAAAAAATTGTCATAAAATATGCCACAGTAGCAGCATCCTCAGATATCTAAACATGAGCAGTGACCTGTCAGGCCTAGGTTTCTGTGTGTCACTCTGTGATGTTCGTATGACGGCCAAGTCACCTAAGAAGGGGATGAATTTCTCAGAATGTATTCCTATCATCAAGTATGGTGTGAGTGTGTTTGAAACATTCCCCACAGACACCACAAATCAAGACACATGAAAAGGATTATTATTTGAATCTCAAAGTTGATTGCCTGAGGTGCTCTGAAATAGAAGCTCTGAACAAGTTTGGTTGGCAAGCACTGGGAACCCCTTACCCAGCACTCCTTTTTCTTGCCAGACTTCACGTGTCCATATGGAGAGTTTCATGGTAGTTTTCTTAAATAATTGATGGGGATGTCATGTCTGTTCCTAAATTGACACTTACCACCCATTTTTTTTAATCATATGCGTTTTCATAGAATTCTAGCCCCAGACAGCATGAGAATTGGAAAAAATGCTCATCAGTGCCTACTGACAGAACCTTAGGAAAATTTTTTTCCTTAGTTTTTACTAAAATATAACTGTTGTAACATATTAAAGAGAGAAACTAGGGGACTTTAAATTAATTTTCAAGGCTCTGGGTTTTTAAAAATCCATCATGAGTAGGTAAAAACACTCTTAGCATGTTCCAATAAGCACTTGATTATAGGTTGAGATTTTTTTCCTGAGTCTAAAGTGCAAAAAAAAAAAAAAGCTGATTAAATATAATCACATAGGGAGGAACATGTCATAGTAAGAACTATTTCTCCCCAAACTTCTAATTTAACCTCTTAAAATTAAACCAAAAGAAAATTTTTCCACAGTCAAATTTCCCTGCCTTGATTATTCTTCTCAACTCCAGGAAATTTCATGATTGGCCTGGAGAATTTCCCACAAGGTTATACAAACTTCCTCTTTTCCCTTCTTGGTTTCTCCTTTCAATTCCCTCAAAATGGCATTTTGTGGAATGTCTGTTCCTTCAACATGGCACTCAATTATGGATACTTTTGCAATATTCATTGCTAATCAAGATAAGCAGCCTCACATGTCTGTAGACTTGGAGAGCGGGGTGGAGAGTGTAATATCCTAGAGTGGCTTGATTTGATTAATTCATAATTCATTCTTTCATTCAACACACTGCAGAAGTGCCTGCAATCTATATTTCTCACCACTTACTCACCATCACCTAGAATGGGACCTGGCACACAGTGGGACTTAGTAAATATTTGTGGCATGTATGAAGAAGACACTCTTTTATAAATTACTTTGCTTTTAAATGGGAAACAGCACGTAGTTACTGGACGCTCATGTCTAGTCTCTCTGTTCAGCAGCCTTCCCGCGAGGGGAAGTTGAAAGGTGTATTTGTCTCAAAACATAGTAGTATATTACATTCATAAAATGGATTTAGGTTTCCATTATAGCTTTCTTACTGCCTTCCAAAAAGAGTCACACCGGCTTCGTGTGTTTGGTGAACGCATCGTGACTTGCGCTACAGAAGAATGGTTTTAGTAAAGTGCTGGTGACCATTTCAGCACAAAGGAGTTTCCCTGTCCGTGGCGTCACCCACAACATTGACTCCCCCACCCATGGGTCCTCTGGGTTCGTTTCTTCCTACTTTGAGCTGGCCCCCACCACTGTAAAACCACAGCAAGAGGCGCCCATTCCTACCTGGAGTCCCGCTGCCATCCCACTGGTGTGCCCCAGGCTGGACTCGTTACCTCCCGCCCGCGCTGCCTACTGGTTACATATTCCCAGGCTCTCGGCTCAGTGATGTTGCCGCCCCGCCAGTCACTCACTCACACCAGAAAATGAGGGGTCATCTTAGCCTTTCCGCTCCAGC